>JAODPA010139502.1:0-15984 GCA_025585075.1 Nepenthes mirabilis | reverse complement strand
ATATTTTTAATATAAATTATATATGATCTATCATTAAATTATATGCCTTACTGAGTTATTGGGCCACTCCTTAGTTCTGTTTTATTATCCTCCTTCAAATAAGAGGCTTGGATACTTGTAAAATGATTAGGATTGAATGATGAACCATATAAGAGAATTAGAAATTGAGACTATGAAATGTTTAATATTGTATTTGATTTTCGGACAATATTTGAGTATTTATGTACGTTGGATATTGGTTTGTAAAATTTTTGGGATGAATGATGATATTTTTAGTATTATGTGGATATAATATAAGTTGATAATTGTTTTGTAGTTTTGAGATGTCAGCTGTCGGTAGTAGATAGTAGTGAAAATTCATATTTCAGCATAATTATATTACTTTGATTTTATATTGGATAGGCATAACTCTTTACGTAATAACCGATGTGTAGATATGGATCGATGTCGGAGCCACATAATTGCGTAGTATATTTTGGATCTTATATATAGTTTATATTTTTCTATTTTTATCGGTCAATGTATCGATGTAAAATTTACATCTAATGTTAATTTGATACTTAACTAGTTAATTAATAATTGAATAATTACTAATAATGTGATTGAGATTTTGGTTAATAATGTGTAAAATTTACAAAAAGATTCAACTATCTATTTTGGGTTACATATCATAGTTCATTTTTAGTTAGTTTTGAGTTTGTTGTTCTAACTTTTGAGTAAAACATTGTTCCGTTTATTTCATCTCATTTGCTCTCATTTTGTTCTTCTCCTGCTAAAAGTTTAAGGCGTTGAAATCTACGATGTTTGGTAGAGTTATTGTAATTGAATCTTATATAGTTGAGATAATTCGAAAGTAAAGTCCCATGATTCTTTCCCTCGTTCATTACTGGATTTTTTATGTAAATTCATAAATTAATTATTGTGTGATTTGATTTGCATGTGTTTATTATTATATTATCTTCTTGCAAATTCTAACAAAAATTACATAATCAATCATTTTAGATATTTATTCTCGATTTTGTGGTAATTTATTTACTCTAGCTAACAAAATATTAAAAAATAAATAATTTGATGTCACTTTATAAAAAATAATCCCACAAATAGCCAAATAGATTTCATTGTGCTTAAATCTAAATCCGAGTCATCCTTATTGTGATTACTATTTTTGTTCGGTATTTTTTGTGAAAGAGAAAAGAAAAATACTATATATACATCTAATTATACACTAATTTTGATACGTCATGGATCTAAACTTTGAACAGGTCGAATCAAGTCGATTGTTAAGTCAAGCGCTGTTCACTGAGATTGGATCCTACACACCCTTATAATAAACAAGAAGTCAGGTATCGGTGGAATACTATTCCACTGAAAATACTCTGACACTCAAATCAGTAAACAACCTTCCAAGAATTGAGAAGGTTAATGAAAAAATAGAATAAGGAGAAATGCTGAGAGTATTTGTGGTGGGTGTTACGCTTTCGAAGCGACAATCTTTCCGTGACTCGAAAAGAGTGTTGGTCTTTGACATTGTGTTCTTGAGGAACGTAGTGACAAGGAGAGAGAGAGAGAGGTATTCTGTAAGCGTGGAAGCTTGTGAGAATGTAGAGTAAATTCAAGAGTGCTTTTATGAGAGTTAGGGCTTTGGTGAGTGATTCTTAGCAGAAAGGAGTGTGACTATTAGCAAAAATCGGAGCATTCCCTGGAGTGAGGACTCCATCGATTTTTATAACTGACATGCTGGGCATCCTTCCTTTGACAGGGGTGCTTGATTCCTACATTCTACTGGATAGGTTTCCTTTCTTAGTGTGGGGCTTTAATGGCCGTAATGGCTCCTTGGGAGAATTGCTTTCCTTCTGTATTTTGTAACAACTAGGATTTGCTGCAGATAGAGGAGAAGATTTAGCGCTTTCCTCGTGTGAGAAGCGCTAAATCTACTGGTAACTATTGTCATGGAGGTTGCCTTATGGGGGAGTGTGAAATTAGGAGAGAAGACCGTTACTGATCGTGGACAGACGCGTGGGCCAAGTTGGATTTGGGCTGCGTTAAGCTTGGTCTTCAAATGACCAAGATTCCGGTCAACAGAAATGTTGACCTAGTTGAGGTCAACATGTTTAAGATGGGACTCTAGTCGAGGTAGCTGTGGGGGCAATTTTCGGCTAGCTGGCTAGTCAGATCATTGACCGCCTAGGATAAAATCTGGAGAACCTGCGAAGGAGTTGACCGGATCGTTGACTGTCTAGGGTGAAATCCGAATAACTTGCGAAGGAGTTGACCGGATCTTTGACCGTCTAGGGTGAAATCTGGAGAACTTGTGAAGGAGTTGGTCGGATCGTTGACAGCCTAAGGTGAAATCCGAAGAACTGTGAAAGTTTGAAAGGATGCGCGATCATGCCACCAGATTATTAGTGTGGTAGTGGGCCACACGTCCACACACAAGGGGTTTGTGATCCCGGTAATTAATGCGCCAGGGGATTCGAATCATCTGCATCCTTTTAGGGAGTGACACGTGTCAACAATGATGGGCGTGCTTTTACGAGACGATTTTTCCTTTTCAGCTATTCGCATGCCTTTAAGTATTCATCTGTTATATTTTAAACTTCCCACGCTTTCTTTCGTCTTTCCATTACTGAGAAATTCCTAAGTGTTTCGCCATCTTTTCTTTTGCTTCCGTTTTCATGGCTTCTTAGATTGCCTCTGTTCTCAGCGTGAGCGATGTGTTAGAGTTGTACGTTGAGTACAACATTCCTAAGGAGATCGTTGTTAGAGTCCCTGGCAAGGATGATCGAGAATGCTCTCCCCCTGAGGGTTGCATTACTGTGTATGAGGCCCACCTGAGGAGTGGGCTCCTTCTTCCGGTTCCTCATGAGCTACTGGATATCCTCTTCGCTCTTCAAGTGCCCATCACATGGCTTCATGCAAATGCCATGCGATACCTTTGCTCCGTGTGCATCTTCATGTGTCATCACTTTAGGATGATGACAATTGATGCTGTGAGGGTGATGTTTTATTTTGTGTAGAGTGGGGACTGGATTTCTTTGTCTCAAGACCTTCTGATCAACAGTGCCATTTACGATTCATTGAAGAATTGGAATGATCGATTCTTCTTCGTCCACATTGCTGAGTCGTGGCCTCTTTCTAGGGAATGGGGCATGGTCCCCAAGATGTTTACTGGAATGCCAGAGAAGGAAGAGATTGCCGCAATGAAGAAGTTACTAGGGCTCGTGAGGAAGCACTTAGGGGACTTTAGGAGAGACTATCTAGTTTCTTCAGAGGAGGTTAAGAGAGCTAATTGGGGTCCTCCTTCCCCGATCTAGAAGTTCAGGATGCCGCTACCGAAGGCTTCTCGGAGGCAAAGAAAAGCCGGAGTTATGATTGCTGGTGAACCTTCCCCTGTTATTGCTCCTACCAGTCCAAGGCAAAAGAGGGTTGCAACTTTGGAGCCTTCTTCATCACCCTCTGGGTGAGATTACGTAGTTGCTCGTTATTTTTTTTTTTTTTTTTGGTGTAGGGGATAGTTTAGGAGAGGAAATGGCTCCTGGAGAATTTAAAGCTGTGTGGCGCAGCGGAGCGGGCAGTGCTATGGTTTTGGCGCAAGCAGCGTCATCTTTGGTGCTGTAGCTCGTGCTAGTGGAGCCAACTCCACAGCTTGAGACGCTAGAGCCGGCCGTCGAGCCACAACCTAAGCTGGCTTTTGAGCTATTGGCTGGGATCCGTGAGCCAGTAGTTGAGCCGCTGACTGAGTTGATTTCGGAGCCCGTCATCTATCCGCCAGTTATTGAGCCATCAGCTGAGCTGCTGAAGTCGATTTTTTAGCTGCTTATGGTGCTAGAGGAGCTAGTTGGCGGAGAGCCTAATGAGTCGGAGGACTCGATGACAGAGCTTTTGGAGGAGTGTACGGTGGAGGCAGCTGCTGGGCCCGACCAGGAGGTTGCTGTGTTTAGTCCTCCATCTCCAAAGTCCAAGTCTCGCAACAGGCTAGTGTGGCCAGAACATAGAATCTGGGGGGTAAGTTTTTGTAACTCTCCATCTTCGATTTTTCTCTTTTGCTATTGTTTGACATGTGTGGCCTTTGCAGGAGGAGAAAGTTGGCAAGGCAGTCACCAAGGCGTTGTGCCAATGGGACCTGGCCCTCTCCCATCGAGATAAGGAGATAGCCTGGTTTGAGGAGGAGTTGGAGCTATAGAGAGCGGAGCACCAAGAGGAGACAGCCACCCTGCAGTCTGTGATTTTAGGCCTAGAGGCGGAGAACACGACATTGAAAGAAGAGCATACTCTGCTTACAGGAGTAGTGGTGGTCAGTCTAGAAGAAGAGATTGCTCGATTAAGGGAGGAGAACGTCCTATTAATGGAGGAAAAGTCCTCTCAAGTCTTATTGTATTTCGAATGCATGTTGCCCCCTTTCATTATCATGTTCATGTTTCTTCACAATTAATAGTGACGTATGATTTCACTTGCTGAGCTGTACGCTCACTCTTGCTGCTTTCTCCTCCCAGGTGAGAGTATTAAGTTGGCACCTGATTAGTTAGAGCAAGGAGAAGCTTGCTTGAAGGGACTGGCTCTCGGACGGATTTGGTCTACACGGCCTCGATCTCCCTTCTTCTCTCTCTAAAACCGGCGCCCTCTCTCTCTCTAAAACCCTAGCCCCGTGCGAAAATGAGAGGAGAGAAGGCACGACGCATATTTATACTACGCCTGCCGCTCGAGCGGCCAGCGGGCGGGGCCAGCTCTGGTTTTTCCACTCAAGCGGCCAGAGGGCGAGGGGGAAATCTTGGAGCTGCTCTCGAGCTACGGGTCGAGCGGCCAGCAGGCGTGCTTCCGCTGCACGAACCCAAACACTTTTCCTATTTTTCTTCCGATACTTAATCTTATTCGATCCATAGGATTAGTATTAATCATTAACATACTAATCACCTCATTAATAGCAAGTTCTTAAACCTGGAACATCACAACAGTGCTATTAGGCGTATTGACTAACTCGCAGAGCAGATGTCATCATTAGAGAATGAGTTGTCCCGTCGCATACGCCCCCGCGAGGTTTCTGAAATGCTAACGACGCGGTTGTGGGAAGGGGGTCTACCTTTCTCGGCGCATAGCACGGCTAGTTGACCCCAACTTTCTAGTGGAACTTCTTGATCCCAAAACCGTTCCGTCCTGCGTCGAGAAAGTCTCATGGGGCAATCACCTCCCACTCCTGGAGGCTTTGCTCCTCAGTAGATTTTGTGCTCCTTACTCATTGTAATTGTGCAGGTTTTTATTAATAAAATGGATATTTTACTGATGTTCTCTGTTCTCGCATTAGTCGTTGCTTTTTATGCATTGTTGTTGCATTTTCCAACCAACTTAGTGCATCATGAGCAAGTTGACTGTCCGTCCCTTTTGGGATGTTCTGGTGAATGGGACCAAGTCTTATGGAAGTTACCAAAGTGGATCCATCGCCAAGCAAGGCTTGACTTTCGCTTGTGATTATGAGCTTGATGACGCTGCCCAAGCATGAACTCGGGTGGCGAGCCTTTTGGTGGCAGTTTTCTGGCGGCGAGCTTTTTGACGGCCAACTTTTTAGTGGTGAGCTCTTTGGCGGCCAACATTTTGGGGGCCAGCTTGCCCATAGGATGCCGTCCGTTGTTGCTCGTGCCTTTGTCACATTCTTTCCTCTTTTTTTTGTGTGTGTGTCATTGACCGGCTATGAGCTTCTGTTACAAGCGTTTGACCATCACAGACTGTCCTTTCATAAACGTGAGGTAACGCATGCATCGCTGGGCAGTGAAACGACGTGATTTGAAATGATGCATCCCCCCGCGTTGTCTTTTTAGGCGGGAAATCTGGTTTATAAATTGGCTAGGGTTATGGGCTTTATCTTAGCAGTTTCCCATCGAGTCTTGCCCTATTGCTGTTTTCTTCTTCTTGCCTTGTCATGGCTGATGAGAATATGATTGATATCCCTACTCTCCTCAACTAGGGGCCAAACGATTCGCTTGCCCCTTTCTACGGTTCCTGTTCTGGGTGGTCATCCTCTGAGAGCTCTTCGCAGCCCTTCTGTACCGCCTGTATCAACCGCCCTGGGCCTTCCCACCAGGTACTTCCTTTGTCATCTGGCTTTAGAGTTTTTGTTGCAACGGTTTGTATTTCTCTTACTAACACCCCTTTGTTTGCTAGCCTCACGAGGTGCAGGCGATATGGTCAAGATTTTGTCCTCAGAGGAGGATGAGGTGACTCAGGAGAGGGAGCGCTCCGTTCGTCTAGGTCAAGCCTTTAATGATGACGGGCGAGAGGATTTGAAAGTGCACCATCGAGCCTTGGAGTAGATCGCGACTCTTGAGGACGAGTTGAGGACCAGGCTCCACCTCGAAGAGGTGGCACCTGTTCTGGAGGAGCGGTTTCAAGAGGGGATCTGTTTTAGCCGCAGGATCACCTCCCTGGTGGATCCTTACTTCCCCGTTGGGTTCCTAGATTCATGCAATGCTGGTGCTACACAGAGATCCGACTAGGTGTGGTACTCCAGCAATTGCGGTCGGAGGTCCCGACGTAATTCTCAGGGAGGTTGGTTAGCCTCGGGGAGCCACCATGCTGAGTCATGATATCTTGGCAGCAGCAGCACCATCTGGATTCTCTTTGCTCCTTTTTCTTTTTGTGTGATATGATGAAGAATGCTATATGCGCTTTGTATAATGGTGACACATCAATAAATAGTGCTCTGATACACCATTTTGTTTTGACAGTATGCATCTTCTTTATTACACTTTTGTTCTTGTTTCTCATCTCTCGACTTGCATGCCATTTTATTAGTTAGTGGACTTGGTGCATTGTATGTAAGTTGGCCGGTCAGTGCTGGTTTAGAGGTTCGTTGTACTTTCTGAAGTAGATACAAGGTATACCCTAACGTTGGGTCAAGGCTGTTTTATGTTCTTGCATGAGTAGAGTCTTGGGGGTGTTGCCCCAGTGCGAACTGGGACAGCTGACTTTTGGACGGAGAGCCTTTTCCCCTGACGACCATCGTTGTCTGATCACGCTCGCTCCTGGCGAAGGAGGTTGTGGAGTGTGCTGGTTGAACACCCTAAGATTTTGACTACGAATGGGCCACTTGGATGACCAAGGTTTAATTCGACCATTAGTAGGTCACTTGGATGGCCATGGTTTGATTACGACTACTTGTGGGCCGCCTCGATGACCAGAGTTTAATTATGATAGCGCACGGGCCGCCTGGATGACCAGGGTATAGTTATGGCCGCTGATGGGCTTCTTAGATGATCAGGGTTTAGTCACAAGAGGGTAAAAATCCTCCCGACTTAGGGATAGTTTAGGTCATGTAAACCTGCAAACAGACATATATATACATATGGAAAAGAAAGAAAAAGAAGTCTACAGTGAGGTGATATAAGAAATACAACGTGCAAAGTATTCCTACATGCATGCATATGGTTAACTTACCTGTGCCTTTACTGAAAGTAGTACTTGTGGTGGATCGCGTGCCACGTCTGAGGAATCAACTTGCTGTTCTAGGTTTGAAGTTTGTACGTTCTGTTTTGCAGTAAGGTAGAGACTAGGAAGGGACCCTCCCAATTCAGGGACAGTTTATTCCAGTTGACGATTTTGCTTGTACCCTTGATGCTTTGTAGGACTAGGTCTCCAACCTCAAAGTGTCGCGCTTTTACCTTCTTGTTGTAATAGCGCACAACCCGTTGTTTGTAGGCCGCCGTCCACAGCCTGGTGGCATCGCGAGCTTCTTCCAGCAAGTCTAGGTATTCCTAAATTTTCTGCGAGCTACCTTGCGGGTCAAAAGACTCAACTCTAAGACTTGGGAGCCCGATTTTGACAAAAATTACCGCTTTAGTCCCATAGTAGAGGTTGAAAGGCGTCTCACGAGTCGGTTCTTTAGAAGTTGTCCAGTCAGACCATAGGACGGAGGGCAGTTCGTCGACCCAGGAGCCCCCTGCGTCCTATAGTTTGCTCTTCAGAATATAGAGTAGCGTAGGGTTTATGACCTCGACCTTTCTGTTGGCTTGCGGGTATACCACCAAAATATGGACCAATCTGATACCTAGACTAGTACAATACTTGGTGAAATATTTTCTGGAGAATTGAGTTCCATTGTCAGTCACGAAAACCTTAGGAATGCCAAATCTGCTGACTATGCTTTGGCGGATAAATTCCAGAGTGTTGTGCTCTGTGATCTTAGCTAGCGGGGCGGCCTCAACCCACTTAGTGAAGTAACCGATGTCAATGATAATAAACTTCCTTTACCCGGTAGCAATGGAAAACATGTTGAGAATATTGAGCCCCCAGTGTGCGAAGGGCCAAGGAGCTTGAAGATTGCCGTAGAGTTGGCAGTTTTTGCATTTTTTTACGAAATTAAGGGTGTTTTTCTTCATCGTTGGCCAGTAATATCCTTGGCGCATGATTTTGAATGCCAGGTTCTTCTGGCTGTTGTGTGACCCGCAGATCCCAAGGTGGACTTCGCTCAAAGCGTTGTCCGCCTCCTCAGGGGATAAGCACCTGAGGTAAGGGATCGAGTAGCCATGTCAATATAATCTTCCATCGACCATGGTATACCAGCCAACCATCTTCTTGATCTACTTTGCCTCGTCCACATCGTCTGGCAGTGCTCCGTCTACCAAATACCTCAGATAATGCATCATCCAGCTTTTGGTGTTGGAGATTTGCATCACTTACTGTTCCTCCATGCTGGGAGTGCTCAAGACCTCCCGCATGTCCCTCGAGTACTGCTCTGGGCTTTCAGCCGCTGCCGCTCTAGTTCTCAATTTTAAAAATGTGAATGAGGGTCACATTGTCAAACCTCTAGCTGGTTTCCTTTACCTTGGTCGGGTATTTTGCCAAGTGGGGATTGCAAGCTTCGAAGCTCCCGTTAACATGGTTGACGACCAGTTTCGAGTCGCTATAGATAGTCAACCGCTTAGAGGAGCACTCTTTAGCTAGCCTTAGCCCAACTAACAGGGCTTTGTATTCGACAACGTCGCTGGTGGCCGGGAAGTTGAGTCGAAGGGAGTACTTGACCTTGAACCCATTAGTGGTTTTTAGGACTACTCCGACTCCACTGCCTGAGTTCATAGACGATCTGTCCACGTTGAGGACCCATTCCAGCTCTTCCTCGTGCTGTTCTGTGTCCTTAGCGGGTTGTTCCTCAAAAATTGGTATCGTGGTCTCGATTATGAAGTCGACTAGAGTTTTTCCTTTAATGGCGGGCTGGGGTCGAAATTCGATATCGAACTCTTCCAATTCAATAGCTCACTTTACCAGCCGCCCAGAAATGTCAGGTTTTTGTAGAATGCTCTTCAGAGGCTGGTTGGTGAGAATAATCACCCAATGAGCCTGGAAGTAATGTCTCAACTTCCGGGCAAAAAGATAAATGCCAAGGCCAACTTTTTTGCACATTGGTAGCATGTCTTTGGGTTGGTCAACGTTTTGCTTACATAGTAGACTGGCCGTTGGGTATCGGAGTCCTGGTGTTTGAGGATGGAGTTGAGGGCCACCTCCGACACTGCTAAGTAGAGGTACAGCTCCTCTCCATCCCTGAGTGGACTGGCCAGATACCACTTCAATTCGTCGAAGACTGTCTGGCACTCCGTCGTCCACTGGAATCCGTTCGCTTTTGTTCCCCTCAATGTCTTAAAGAAAGGCTAATACTTGTCGCCTGATTTCGCTAAGGAGCGGGATAAGGCCGCCAGTCGTCCAGTTAGCCGCTTGTCGTTCTTGACGCTCCGTTGGGTTAATCCACTCTGGGTTTTCCTCGATCTCTCGTTGGGAGATAATAAATCCCAAGAATTTTCCTAAGGATACTCCGAAAATATAATTATCTGGATTCAGCTTCATATTATGTGCGCAGAGTACCTCGAAAGATTCACCCAGATCACGAATATGGTCATCAACGGCCTTGCTCTTGATGAGCATGTCGTCGATGTACACATCTATATTACGTCCGATCTGCTTTTCAAACATCTTATTTATGAGTCGTTGGTAGGTGGCGCCTGTGTTCTTTAGACCAAAATGCATGACCTTGTAGGAATAGGTGCCTTGGTCCGTCATGAACAATGTGTGATCCTCATCTTCTAGACTTATTCGGATCTGGTTATAACCTGAGGACGTGTCTATGAAGTTCAATAGCTCGTGTCCAGATGTGGAGTCCACTAATAGGTTGATCTGAGGTAAAGGAAAGCTGTCTTTCGGGCAGGCTTTGTTAATGTCGGTGAAGTCGATTCATATTCACAATTTTCCATTGCTTTTCTTTACTAGGACGACGTTGGAACGCCAATCTGGGTACTAAACCTCTCTGATGAAACTGGCGTCCAGCAGCTTTTTTACTTCTTTTTGGATAGTGATCAATTTTTACACGGAGTGATTTCTCCACTTTTACTTGATGGGCTTACGGTCGGGATCAAGGCCTAACTTATGGACCATTACTCCTGTCAGGATTCCAGGCATGTCGATGGGAGTCTATGCAATGATGTCGGCATTTCGTTGTAAGAACGTGATCAGCACAACACGTAGTGTTCCGTTGAGTGTGCTGCTGATCTGTACGCACCTTTCCGGATCTTCCGGGTTCAGTGGGACTCCATCGGTCGCCTCTCTAGACTGCTTTTGCTGTAGAGTCGCTTCATTTCGATGGTCAAGTTCTCCTGCCGACGTGGTGCTGCCATTTGGGACGATTTAGGATATGTAACACGTCCATGCAATGACTTGGTCGTCCAAGACTTCACCCACATCGCATGCTGTTGGGAATTTCATCTTGATGTGCGAAATCAAAGTGACGACGGGCAGCCTAGTATAGCGTTGTAGACGGAGGATAGGTTGATCACCAAGAAGGTGAGCGTACGACTCGCCGTTCTTAGGTATGTGTCCAGGGTGACTTCTAACTGGATCGTCCCTTTAAAAAGCACGGGTTCATTGTCAAGGTCGTATAGCGAGCCTTCGGCAGGTTTTAACTGACTCTTTTTCAAACCGAGTTTAAAGAACACGTCAAGGTAAAGTAAATCGCTTGAGCTTTCATTATTAATAAACACTTGCTTCAACTGGTAGTCAATGCTACCATTCAAAACGAGCACAGATACAACAAGGGGTTCCGCATGGGGAGAAATTACATGTTCTAAGTCATCGTTGTTGAAACTAATGACATTATCTTCAATGCGCTGTTTCTTTCTCCTAGTCTTTCATTCCTTGTGGTCTACTGGAGTCTTAGCCGATCAAGTCATGATCATATTGACCACTTCTACTGGACCCTATTCCGTAGAGGAGAAGGCTTTGGTCCCTCTCCGCCTGCAGTGCTGGAGCTCTGGCCTGGGTTCTTCACAAATCGGGTGAGGTGGCCTCTATGAATCAGCTCTTCTATCTCCCTCTAGAGAGTCTTACAATCTTCTGTAGAGTATCTGGGAGATCGATGGAAATCACAGTACTTGGCCGGATTTCCTCATTCCGTTTTCTTAAGTGGTTTTCGCCACTTAAGGAATTTTTTTCCACGGATCTGCATGAGAACGTTTGAACATGTGTCAGTTAAGGGCGTTAGGTTGATCGGCCCATAATTTTTACGCTTTGGCGGTTTGGTCCTGTGGTGCTTCCTGCGGGAGTGGTTGCTGCCGCTGTACTTTCTCTTTTCTTTTAGTAGGAAAGAGCAAGACTATTTGGTCTGCTCGGGGCGCTTAGCCTCCTTGGCCTCCTCAGTTGCAACATAAGCCCTAGTGATAGATTCCTCTTTCTAGAAGGTCTGTGGATTCTTATGCACCAAGTGCCTAAAGAAATCTCTATATGTCAGTGCAGAGATGAAACTGTCAAGTTTCATCTCCTCTGTGAGCCTAAGGATTCACCTGGCTGCTACCACGAAGCGATCATGAAATCTTCATAGATTCTCCCTGTGCTTCTACTTGATATGCGATAGATGCCAATGCTACTTTTCTTCCCTGCCGCTGGAGGTGTATTGTGCCAAGAAGAGATTAGTCAACTCTCAGAAGCTTTAGATCGATTCCGAGGGGAGGTGATGGAACCAAATGCGAGCATCCCCCTTCAAGGTAAGTGGGAAGCAGCGGCATATGGATGCGTCATCCAACTCTTGCAGGCTCAGATAGGTGTGAAAATGATTAAGATGATCAATGGGATCAGAGCTCCCATCGTACGAGTCGAGGGTTGACATTTTAAATTTTGTCGGTATCGGATGGTTTAAAATCCCTGCTGTGAAAGGAGAGCTGTCAAGATCTATCACGCGCTTATCGTGGTTCTATATCTTCTCCCATTTTGGATTTGTTCAGACTGCGTTGGTTGATCTTTTGGAGTTGAGGCATGTTCTCAACTCTATCCTTCCTCTGGTGTAGCCAGTAGTTGGCTGGCTATTGCCTCCAGTAGATCTGATGGCCCGGGAGGCTCCTTCTTGGACCCGGGGTCTTGATTCTGCTCGAGAAAATTGAGGGTTTCTTCATTTCAGACTTTCCTCCAGAGTTGTGCTGCCTGAACGTTCCTCAGGCCTTAGTCAACTCTGGGCTTGTGAAGACTCCGGCGTCTGAATGTTGGCTAGCCTTCTCGCTTTCTTGGCCGGTTTCTTCTTCCCTTGGCCTCCTCTTTTGGAGGCCTGTGCAAGGGCTATCGCTAGTGGAGCCCCCTGCTGGGCATGCTCCTAGTAGAAGTAGAGTATTTGAAGCATCTTATTTGTATTATACATGTGCTCTAACAGATTTTGGAAGAAGGGTGTGGGCATCCCATTAACCATCCCGTTGACTAGGGTACCAGTAGCGTAGTCCTGGTCGGGCGAGGTCACACCTCTGATGGGCTTGCTGGTTTGTGCCTCTTGCTAACCATTTTAGTTGATGATACGAACTTTGAAGTTCACGCTGAAGAAAGTATATGAGCAAGGTGGTAGGATTTTTTGTAGGCGCTTCCCCCAGTCGGCACAAATGATGCATCTTGGATCTAAATTTCTAATAGGTTTGAGTCTAATCGATTGTTGGGTTTGGCTCCGTTCATCGAGACTAAATCTTGCATACCACTACAACAAACGAGAGGTCAAGTGTCGACAAGATGTGGTTCTACTAAAAACACTATAATGCTCAAGTCAGTAAATAGCATTCCAAGAATTGAGAATGTCAAGGGAAAAACAGAATAGGGAGAAATGATGAGAGTGTTTGTGGTGGGTGTTATGCACTCAAAGCGACAGGCTTTCTGTGGCTCGAAAGGAATGCTGGTCTCCGACACTGTGTTCTTGAGGAACATAGTGATAGGGAGAGAGAGAGAGTGGCAATCTGTAAGGGTGGGAGCTTGTGAGAACGCAGAGTAAATTCAAGAGCACCGTTACAAAAGTTAGGATTTTGGTGAGTGACTTTTAGTAGAAAGGAGTGTGTCGGTTAGAAAAAGTCGAAGCGTGCCTTGGAGTGAGGACTCCATCGGTTTTTATAGCTGAGATGCTGGGCATCCTTCATTTGACAGGAATGCTTGATTGCTACGCTCTACTGGACAGGTTTTCTTTCTTGGTGTGGGGCTTTAATGGCGGTAACGTCTCATTGGAAGGATTGCTTTCCTTCCATATTTTGTAACAGCTAGGGTTTGCTATAGATAGAGGAGAGGATTTAGTGCTTTTCTCGTATGAGGCGCGCTAAATCTGCTAGTAATCGCTGCCATGGAGGTTGCCTTATGGGGGAGCGCAAAATTAGGGGAGAAGACCATTACTGATCGTGGACAGACGCGTGGGCCAAGTTAGGTTTGTGCCATGTTAAACTTGGTCTTCAAGTGACCAAGATTTCGGTCAACAGAAATGTTGACCGTCTTGAAAGTTGATCGTTCAAGTTGTCCGTCCTGATTTCTCCGTCCTCTTTGGCTTTCAACCGGTCAACATGGGACGTTGACCGTCCTAGCGTAGTATGGGCCGTAGTGATTCTGGGCCCGTTTCTTCCTTTTTGGGCTAGCTTATTACTGGCATACCCATCAATTTTATATTAAAATTGTCAAAAATAGATATAAATTTGTGACTCCCTCTTCGAGGATGCCGCTTTGCTTTCTAGTGGAGTGTTAGGGCTGTTGGTGTTAATTTGAGTTGGATCTTGATCATTCCCGTGAAGGAAAGTTGTGGCCCTGAGGAGACGCGGTTGTCATCTAAGCCTTAAGGCCTTGGACGAACACGTCTGGTTGGTTGCTCTCGCCCCTACCAAGAGGAGGTCGTGGTGTTGAGAAGATGAGGTTGCCGGCTAAACTTGGAAGCTATCGTTATCGGGCTTTTGCTAGCCTAGGCCATCACCCACATGTACCGTTAATGCTCGGTCCTTCTTAAAGACGTCGTAGCTTTCATGTGTCTGGTCCTAGTCCGCCGACCGTCGCTGACTGATGGTGCTCCCTCCTTTGGGAGGAGGTCGCCGCACTCATGCTGGAAAGCCCTCTAAGGCTTTGGGTTCGACCACACATGGGCTGCTTGGTGATGGGATCGAGGTTTAATTCGACCGCTTACGGGCCGCTTGGATGACCAGGGATTAATTCAATCACTCATGCGCCGCTTGGATGACCAAGGTTCAATTCGACCGCTTACGGGTCTCCTGGGTGACCACGGTTTAATTCGACGTCTCATGAGCCGCCTGAATGACCAGGGTTTAGTTACGACTGCTCATGAGCCGCCAGGATGACCAGGATTTAATTACGAGCGGGTGAAAACCCACCTGACTTAGGGGTAGTCTAGATTGAATGATTTTATTCAATGTTATGTAATCACTCGTATGAGAAGATAATATTTCTATCCTATTAACGGAAATATGATTCAAGCAAGAAGGATGGAGTATGCAAGACTTACCTGGATTCGGCGTGGAATCGTTGTCGGCGCGTGGGTGGTGCTTTTGTAATCGGCTCACTGTATCCAGTGAACGGCTAGTGTGCACCACTTCGGAGGGTCGTCGGGGCTCTTTGGCAGGTGCCTTAGCCTATGGCCCCTATGCTCCCTAGGATTTGGTCCTTTGCCATGAACTGGTTAGGTAGCATGCTGTAACCGTCTCAGTAGCCTGTTAGCCAGTGGTTCAGGTCCCATTGTCAGCTGATACTGTCTCAGGTGACCCGGACCAGTGCAGTGCTTGGTCGAATGATATTTTTTGCAGTGCAATTGGTGGTGGGTCGAGAACATCGAGCCCCCATTGCATGTTTTACCATAACTTCTACAGGATCTGCTACCATGTAACAGGCGGCAGCGGGATCAGCCTACTGACCAGAGCAATGCTGCATGGTAAAGGTCAAGCCAGAGAAGAACTGGTGACAAAGAGTTACGGCAGACCAGAGAAGATCTGGTGTCGAAGAGCTACGACAAGCCAGAGAAGATCTGGCGATGAGTTCCGATAGGCCAGAGAGATCTACGGCGAGGAGTTCCGGCGGGTTAGAGAAGATCTGGCGGTGAGAGCTTCGACAGGTCGGAGAAGATCTGACGGTGAAGAGCTTCGGCAAGTCAGAGAAGATCCGGTAGTGAGGAGCTACGGCAGGCCAGAGAAGATCTGGTGACGAAAAGGTCCGGCAGGTTCAAGAAGATCCGGCAAAGAGGAGCTTCGGCAGGCCGGAGAAGATTCAGCGGTAAGGAGCTACGGCAGGTCAATAAAAATTTGGCGGCAAGAGTTCCGGCAGGACAGAGAAGATTCGGCGATGAGAGCTCCAATAGGCCAGAGAAGATCTGGCAACAAAGGTGACCTCCTGGAGAGTCAAAATGCTCATCGATCTGATTGGAACGCTGGAATGATCCTCAATTTGACCGGTATATCGGAGAGCTCCTCAATCCGAAAAACTACTATAGGCTAGCCGAATGAGAGATGGAGTGCTGGAAAGCTTTTGCGTTCTGTAGGGCTTTAAGATGCTCTATTTAGTTGAAGAGCGAAGGACGGAAGCGAAGCTTAAGTTTTGAGGGAAGCTTTGCTTCTATTTTTTTCTCGAAAAATTTTAGCACCCGTTTCAATCCCTTGATGTCGACATTGCCAGAACGATGTCGCCCCCACCATTGAACAATGGTTCAATGGCTGGATGTAGCATTAAAGAAAA
>JAODPA010139491.1:0-15985 GCA_025585075.1 Nepenthes mirabilis | reverse complement strand
GGTAAGCTCATATCAAGCAGGCCCAATAAGAAAAACGGTCCAAAATTCAGAAAAGTCCAGATGCGCATTTAAACAATCAACACTAGCGTTGACTGTATGGAGCGCCAACTAGGCGGCCAACGCGCTTCCTCAAGACGATCAATATTTCTATTGACCGGAAGCACTATAACATGCAGGTCGTGAAAAGATAAAAACCTAATATGGGTCAGGCCCAATTTGGCAGACGTTTTCGTACACGACAAGTAATGGTCCTTTTCCCTGATTTTACGCCTTCCTTGAAGCCAATCTCCTTTAAAGAAGGTATCAGCAGATTCGACGCCCTTCCCATGAGGAAGGCGCCAGATTCTCTCTTCCTACATACAATGGACTCCAACGGTAACAGAAGCACAAAAAGAAGGCAAATAATCTGGAGAACCGTTACCCGCTCAGAAAGAAAATGATCCCGGCAGAATGTACCAGCCAAGCTTTCTTGCTTAAGGAAGGCCGCCCAACACGATGCAGGGATCACGCCTTCTTAGCCAAAGGAGGTCGCCCTACCACCGTCTATATAACCCCACAGAATTTCCATTCTGGGGGGACGGACAGAAAAAAAACAGAAAGACAACAAAGAATTACGATAGAGAAATCATTGAGCATACTAACGCTCATCCTTAAGCACGCAATCCTTACTACAATAATCTCACTTCAAACCTTCAGATTCCAGAGGCTTCACCCACTCCACGAGAGCCATCCATTTAAGCTTCCACGCTTACAAGACTTGGTTGCCTGCTTGTTCCTCGTGAGCATTGAGCCGAAAAACTGTGCTTTCGACGAGTCACAAGAACACCTCTTACATCTAAAGGCAAACACTCCTTCCTACCTCAATCTCTTTCTCTATCTTAACTTATATCTCTAGTTACCTTATTGTAATTCGAAGGCTTATTGTTGACTTGAGCGTCGGAGTATTTTCAGTGGAACAATATTTCGCCGACGCCTGACCTCTCCTTTATTGTAGTGGTGTGCAATGTCCAAACTCGGTGAATGGAGCCAAATCCAAACAATCAAATGAACCTGAATCTGTTCGAAGTCGGATCTAAGTACGCATCATTGACGCCGTCTGTGGGAAACGCTTACAAAGAGCCAGCTACGTTTCCCAAAAGCCCTTTTCAACCAATACTCTTAATCGAAATGGTAAACACAAGGGTACAAACAAGCGAGCTAGCTAGAGATGTCGCCTCGCTAGACCAGGACCACGCCACTGGTGCCGTGGTTAATGGGATAGCCGGTGGGACTCCGGCACCTTTCTTTTAAAATCTGGCGAAGCATATACTAAATATCAACAATATGCTTCAGATACTCTACTCCCGCCAGGAGCAAGCGTAGCTAGGGGTTGCAACGGCAGGAGCCCCCGTACTGGCATCCAGACGAGGAGACTAGAGAAAGAAAGTTAAGGCCCGGAAGGCTAACCAATACTCCCACACCGGAGTCCTCACATGCTCAAAGCCGTTTAAGGCATGAGGAGCGGGGAACCAGCACTACCCCAGAGGAAAGTTCGAAACGAAGGAACCCCAGATACTCACGCGTAGAATCTAGGCCCCATGCTCAGGAGGGAGCCTCCCGGGCCGTTAGATCTGTCGGTGATAGCAGCCGCCCGGCTGTTGGACAAGCCAGAGAAAGAACAGAGTTGAGGACATATCTCAACTCCAAAAGATCCGGTAATGTCATTCAAGCAGATTCGAGACTAGAAAAGATATGGAATCGTATCTTCAAAGACGAGGAGCACACAGCCAATATTGACAAATCTCCCTTCACAGCGGAGATCTTAAACCGTCCCATGCTGGCAAAATTTAAAATGCCAACCCTTGACTCGTACGATGGGAGTGCGGATCCCGTTGATCTTCTCACCCACTTTTGCACCCATCTGGGTCTACAAGGGCTGGAGGACACAGCCATGTGTCACTACTTTTCACTCACCTTAAAAGGAGACGCGCGTATCTGGTTCTATCATTTCCCCTCGGACTCGATCCGAAGATTTCAGGAGCTTACATATCTCTTCTTGTCACAGTATGCCTCCAACCGCAGGGAGGAAAAGTAGCCTTGATATCTGTCACACATCAAGTAGAAGCATGGGGAGAATCCGCAGAAGTTCCTAGATTGCTTCGTGGCAGAAGCTAGGAAGACTCCCCGACTCACGGAGAAAATAAAATTAGGCAGTTTCATCTCAGCGCTGACGCATGGAGAATTCTTCAGACACTTAGCACATAAGAACCTACAGACATTTTGAGAAACAGAATCTATCACCAGGGTCTACGCGGTAGCGGAGGAAGCCAACGAGGCTAAACGTCTCAATCGGACCGAACAGTCACGCTCTTTCTAAACTAAAGGAAAGAGAAAACACAACGGTGATGATCACTCCCGCCGAAAGCACCACAGGATTGGACCACCAGAGCGCAAGGACGACGGGCCCATCAGCCTAATGCCCTTAACGGATACGCGTTCGAACGTCATCATGCAGATCCGTGGGGAAAAGTTTCTTAAATGGCCAAAACCACTTAAGAAGGCGGAGGAGGAAAATCCGTCCAAGTATTGCGATTTTCATCGATCTCCCGGACATTCCACAGATGACTGCAAGACCCTTCAGCGGGAGATTGAAGAGTTGATCAGAAGGGACCATCTTACTAGGCTCGTTAAGGGCCCTGGTCAGAGTTCTGGCACTACGGGTTGAGAAGGATCGGGGTCTTCCCCTCCACGAAACCGGATTGCGGTAGGAGTAGTCAACATGATCACCACGCAGCCGATCAAAAACCTGGCCGACAACAAGAAGCAGCAAACTGGGAGGAAGAAACAACGCACTACTGACATCGTCATTAGTTTTAGTGACAGCGACCTGGCTCATGTAGTTTCCCCCCATGCAGACCTCCTTGTTGTTTCTATACTCGTTTCCGATGGTAGCGTCGACTACCAGTTGAAACGAGTATTCGTTGACAATGAAAGTTCTCGCGATTTGCTCTATCTCGATGTATTTTTTAAACTTGGTTTAAAAAAAACCAATTAAAACCTGCCGAAGGCCCATTGTACGGCCTTGACAATGAGCCGGTGCCCGTCCAAGAGACGGTCCAATTACAAGTCACCTTAGGAACGTACCTGAAAATGATAAGTCGTACAGTTACCTTCTTGGTAGTCAACTTGCCATCTGTATACAACACTATACTAGGCCGACCGTGCCAAACAGCGTTCGGGGCCGTCACTTTAATACCACACCTTAAAATGAAATTTTTAACGCTATATGGTGTGGGCGAAGTGCTGGGTGACCAAGTCACCGGACAGACATGCTACATGTCCCAAATTGCTCCTAACGACAGCACCAGAGCGGTGGGAGAACTTGACCATTGAGACGAAACGACCTTACGGTAGGCGCAGTCTGGTAAGGCAACCGACCTAGTCCCACTGAACCTGGAGGATCCAGAAAAGTGCATATGGATCTGCGGCTCACTCACTGGTGCACTGCGCAACGAACTGATCATATTCCTGCAACGAAACGCTGATATCTTCGTATGGACTCCCGCTGACATGCTTGGGATTCTGGCCCGGGCAATTATCTACAAGCTGGGCCTCAACGTGGACCGAAAGTCTATCAGGCAGAAGCAAAGCAATCACTCAGTAGAAAAGTTGGTCGCCATCCGGGAGGAAGTAAAGAAACTGTTTGACGTCGGATTCATCAGAGAAGTCCAATACGCCGATTGACTCTCTAACGTAGTCCTGGTACAGAAGAGCAGCGGGAAGAGGTGAATGTGCGTGATTTCATAGATGTTAACAAAGCCTGCCCAAAAGATAGTTTTTCTTTATCCAAGATTGACCTGCTGGTGGACTTAACGTCCGGATATGAGCTGTTGAGTTTCATGGATGCCTATTCGGGCTATAACCAGATCCGAATGAGTCCGAAGGATGAAGTACATACCTCATTTATGACGGATCAGAGGACTTACTACTATAAGGTGATACCCTTTGAATTGAAGAACGCGGGAGCCACCTACCAATGGCTGGTAAACAAAATATTTGAGAAACAGATCAACCGTAATATGAAAGTCTATGTTGACAACATGCTTGTTAAGAGTAGAACCACAGGCGACCATATCTGCAATCTGGCAGAGTCGTTTGGGGTGCTCCGTGAGTATCAAATGAAGCTAAATCCTGTTGATAGACCGGCTACATTCCACCGCATACGGCCGCCCGTCGATCGAAACCGATCATATACTTGGTTAAAAAGGTAGACTTAAATTTTTTTTATTTTCTTTTATATATACTTTACATCGCATGCACAGGATCGCTTAAGGCCCAACTTCGTGAGTTGGTGGCCAGGGGTCGTGAATTTTCTCTCTTGACTGGCCAAGATGAGGTTGGTCGGACATAAAGGTTCCGAACAAACTGAGATGCCACTAGGAATCACAAATTTCTCAATCCACAACATCGTACAGAAGCATACTAATATTCATTAATCTTTCACAACTTTCACAGTGGAAATGTTCTACAAAATGTTTCCTAAAATAATCAAAGGAAAGTACATCAATTTTGCTCGTGCACTGCTACTTAATCTTGGTCAGCTATTTTGCTTAGTTAGTCCATCGAACCTCAATCTTTTTTGTCTAGCATAAACTCATCATCATCTAAAAAATAAAGGGGTGAGCTAGAGAGCCCTGCAAGGTACTCATGCCTAAATCATGCATAGTCATGAACAGCAAACAGACAGAATGCAATAAAGGCGTATATGCAGCCAGCTTCATAAAACATGGTCGGAGTCAATGCAACAGATTCCAAAGTCATTTTTATGCAATTTGATTTCCAAAAACATACTTCTGTTTTCAAATTCATTTCCATCAAAAACCGGCTACATTTAAGATCTGCAACTCTCGACATCATACGACTACATTTAAAGCCCCAGCTACTCGGCCCTCTGAATCATATAACGCTACATTTAAGGTCCGTAGTCATGACCAAATCAAATGGCTACATTTAACCATCATACGACTACATTTAAAGCCCGTAGCTACTCGGCTCTCTGAATCATATAACGCTACATTTAAGGTCCGTAGTCATGACCAAATCAAACTGCTACATTTAAGGTCTGCAGCTACTCGACCCTTTGAATCATATAACGCTACTTTTAAGGTCTGTAGTCATGACCAAATCAAACGGTTACATTTAAGGTCTACAGCTACTCGACCATCGGCTATATTTAAGGCCTGCAACTACTCGGCCATCATATCTCAATAACGGCTACATTTAAGGTTTACAGCTACTCGACCATCAAACACTTAGTTCCGCAAATCATGTTTTTTCGAAAATCAAAGTCAAATATGCAATTAACCGGACACCATAAGATCTTTCTTTTAATGTCTTAAAACCGGGGGTCATTTTCATCAAAATGCTAGACGTCCTTTAACAAAAGCCAATTTCAAAATCACAAGGCAATGTCGGTTTCAAAATCACGGAGCAGATCATAATACAAATGCCGGTTTCGATTAAGGCCGATTTAAAGATCAAAGAGCAAATGCCGGTTTCAAATCATAATACAAATGCCGGTTTTGATTAATGTCGATTTCAAGATCAAAGAGCAAATGCCGATTTCAAATTACAATACAAATGCCGGTTTCAAATCAAGGCTGGTTTCAAAATCAAAGAGAAAATGCCGGTTTCAAATCACAATACAAAGTCGATTTCAATTATTCTTGACCGGTTTCAAAATTTGGGTAATGCAAGTGTCATACAAGCCGGTTTACTTTTTCATAAATAAATAATTGGTCATCATTTAAATCATGCAATAATCAAACTTCATGCGTGCGAACATCATGAAATAACTGAATATCATTAGTTATATTTGCATTAAAAACATGAAGTTAAAAATAGGGAGTACGCTTGTATTACAAACATAATCTTAAAAAGGGTGAGTACACTTGCCTAGATCGGATCTATGAACCCCTTACTTGGTTCTGGCTCAAAGTTCTTAGTGCCTTCACCCGGTCAATTGCCCAACTTCCTATCCTAATTTTTGGGGCCATTACTTATAGACGTTGGGGTTGGTGGCAATAGGTAGGGCAGGTCAACTGCTTGTACTTCTTTACTTGCTCCCATTGCCTTTCTAGAAGGCCAGCGGGGTGGTTGGGAGTAGGTTACCTATTTAGGCATGGTCATCCCGACCTTAATCATATTTAGTTATTACGTCAATCAATCCGGCGGTCGACTCTTCCTTGGCCTTTCTTCACATTTTTCGGTCAACGTTCCCTCTTTCTATCGTTTATCGTCTCTGGAAATCTCTTCCCTTTCGGTCAACTAGTGTTGACCGAAGAAGTTTGCCTTCACGTTTCCGGTCAACTGGTGTTGACCAGATAATTTTTCATTTTCCTTCACTTCTTGATTATATTGACTTAATGACTTGAACTTTTTATGTTTTAGAATTTGGGCCGTTACACCTGCTAAGTGCGTCTTCGGGGTAGCCTCGAAAAAATTTCTAGATTTTATCGTTTCCCAATAAGGGATCGAGGCAAATCCAGAGAAAATCAAGGCTCTCGCGGAGATGGCTCCCCCACGAAGCATCAAGGATGTCCAACACTGACTGGACGATTGGCGGCTTTGTCCTGCTTCCTAGGAATGTCCAGTGACAAGTATCAGTAATTCTTCAAAGCTCTAAGGGGAACAAAATCAAAGGGGTTCCAATGGATTGCAGATTGTCAGGCGACTTTCAATGAGTTGAAACAATATCTAGCTAGCCTGCCGTTACTAACGTCGCCCAAGGTAAGAGAGGAGCTATACCTCTACTTAGCGGTGTCAGAGCTATCCCTCAGCTCCATCCTCAAATGCTGGACTCCGATACCCAACGGCTGATCTACTACAAGAGCAAAACACTGACCGACCCAAAGACGCGCTACCCACGAACAGAAAAGTTGGCCTTAGCTCTCATATTCTTCGCACGAAAACTAAGGCCCTACTTTTAGGCACACCGCATCATAATTCTCACCGACCAACCTCTGAAGAGCATTCTCCAAAAACCTAAAGTTTCTGGACGGTTGATAAAGTGGGCTATTGAATTGGGCGAGTTCGACATCGAGTTTCGACCCAAGCCTGCCATAAAAGCATAGGCTCTGGCCGACTTCATTGTCGAGACCACGACCCCAGTTCTCGAAAAAGAACCCCCAGAGAATTTGGAATAGTACATGGAGGCTCCGGAATGGGTACTCCACATAGACGGATCATCTACGAACACCGGCAGTGGAGTTTAGGTGGTCCTCACGACCCCTGACAGGTTTGAGGTGAAGTACTCCATGAGACTCGACTTCCCAGCCACCAACAACGTTGCCGAATACGAAACCCTGCTAGCCGGATTAAGGTTAGCCAAAGAGTGTTCAGCCAAACGACTAGCTGTTTACAGCAACTCTGAGCTAATCGTCAACCAGGTTAATGGAAATTTCAAGGCAAGTAACCCACACATATCCAAATACTTGATCAGGGCAAGGGAGGCCACCCACAGCTTCGACAAGCTAACCCTTGTCCATGTTCCCAAAACTAAAAATTGGAAGGCCAATCAGCTAGCCAGAGCAATGGCGGCCAAAAATTCAGAACAGTACTTGAAGGACATCGGGGAGGTCCTGAACGCTCCCAGTATAAAAAACAGGAGGCAGTATAGATCTCCAGGATGAAAAATGAATGACACCCTACCTGAGGTATCTAGCGAACGAAACATTGTCAGAAGACGCAAAGGAGGCCAGGCGGATAAAGAGAACGGCCGGCTGGTACACCATAGTCGAGAGCGGTTGTATTGCCGCGGCTACTCGACTTCGTACCTCTGGTACCTAACCTTTAAAGAGGCTGACTACGCCTTAGACGAAGTGCACCTTGAAATTTGCGGAACACATGTCGGCGGCAGAAACCTAGCGTTCAAGATCATGCGACAAGGCTACTATTGGCCCTCGATGAAAAAAGACACACTCGAGTTTGTAAAGAAGTGCAAAAGTTGCCAGCTTCACGGCAACTTTTGCCACCAGTTGTCCGCTGAGCTGAAATCCCTTCAGGAGCCGCGGCTCTTCGTGCAATGGGGGCTCGACATTCTTGACCCATTTCCCATTGAAACAGGGTAAAGAAAGTTCATCATGGCAAGCAACGACTACTTCGCAAAGTGGGTTAAGGCCATCCCGTAGGCGAAAATCACAGAACACAACGCTCTTGAGTTCGTTTGCCAAAATATCATCAGCAGATTTGTCATTTCAGAAGTCAATGTGACTGACAACAGGACTCAATTCTCAGGGAATGCTTCACCAAGTATTGCACCAACCTTGGAATTAGGTTGGTCCACACTTCGGTGGCGTACCCCCAAGCGAATGACAGGTGGAGGTCACAAATAGAACGCTACTCCACGGGCTTAAGACCAAGCTGGAGGACGCATGGTGCTCATGGGTAGATAAGCTCACCTCAGTCGTTTGGTCTTACCGGACAACTCTAAAGGAACCAACGCGTGAGACACCTTTCAGCCTCTGTTATGGGACTGAAGCAGTGATCTCGATCGAAATCGGGCTTTCAAGTCTTAGGGTGGAATTTTTTGACGTGCAGGGTAACTCCCAAAAAATTCGGGAACACCTAGACTTGTTAGAAGAAGCCCGCGCTACCGCCAAAATGCGGACAGCGGCCTACCAACACCGAATCGCTACTATTGCAACAAGAAGGTAAATGCGCGACAGTTCGATGCGAAAACTTTGTCTTGCGAAGCATCAAGGCCACGGGAAAGGTGGCCGGCCGGAATAAGTTCTCCCCAAATTGAGAATGGCCCTTTCTAGTCTCCGCAGTCCTACGAAACGGGGCATACAAGCTCCGGAACCAGGATGAAAAGTTGGTCCCACAGACGTAGAACGCGATCCATCTCAAACGCTACTTCCAATAAGAACTCAGGTAGATATTCTGCATAATTGTATGTAATTATTTTCATGCGCGTTTCAATTAGTAAAACAAGTATTCCCTTTAGCATGTTATGTTTCTTTTCTTTGGTGTGCATATATGTGTGATCCTTGTTGCAGGTTCAAACGACCTAGGCTGCCCCTAAGTCGGGAGGGTCTTCACCTTCTCATTACTAAACCTTGATTATCCAGGCGGCCCATAAAAGGTCGTAATTAAACCCTGGTCATTCAGGTGGCTCAAGAATGATCGTATCCAAACCTTGATTATCCAAGTGGCCCATTAGCGGTCAAAAAATCTTTGGGGGCTAGCGCAGTACACACGACAACCTCCTTCACAAAGAGATAGCGTGATCAATCAACGATAGTCGACCGAAGCAAAACGCTCCACCAAAGCTAACCGCCAAAGTCTGCACTTGGGTAGCGCCACCAAACTTTACTCACAAGCAAAAATTAGGCCGGCTTAATACAAGTGACGACTTAGAAAACATACCCAAGAACTCCACACCTCTGGAAACGCCATGAACGCTCAAAACAAGGCGGGCGGCCAACTCACAGGAAGCAAGCCCAGTTGACCGCCCAGAACGACAAAGGAACAAAATACAAGCAAAAACATACGACATGCACAAAGTTGCTCGTATTATTGCCTATGGTAAAGTACATTTACATAATTGTACCAAAAATAAAAAAATTGCAATCACCAAAAGCTAAGGGGGCGGTGGTGGCCCCTGTCTGTCCCGTGGCACCCCCACAAGGCTGTCACGGCACTGCGCTGACCGATTTGACAAGTTGATGAGATCCACAGGGAAATCAGGATCAACCAGCCGCATAATACGCCGACTAATGTTGGTCCTTTCCCACAACCGTGACAGCATCATGTCCGCGACCTCGTGAGAACGAATACGGAGGCTTAGATCATTCTCTAAGGCGGCCATCTGCCCTGCAAGCTGATCGAGGCACCCCTTGACCCGCTCGTTTTCCTCCTTCAGACGAGCGTTCTCTGCTTTCAGACTCTCATTCTCTGCCTCCATACCCACCAAGATAGACTCCAAGGCAGCCGTGTCCTCTCGATGCTCTACCCCCAGAGCCTCCAATTTAAAATCAAGCCAGGCGATCTCCATGTCCCTATCGGAGATCACCCAGTCTCTCTGCCTAAGCGCCTTGGCGATTGTGCCCGTGACCTTGTCAGCCTGCACACAAAAAAAAGGGAGTTAGAAAAGGCAAATTTAAAGACAAGGCAGGCAACAGAATTTATACCTCCTAAATTCTTTGTGTTGGCCTGTCTGGTCTGGCACCAAGACTCGACGCTAAGGGCGATGAGCAAGGAATAAGGCCCTCATGGGCAGAGCTGGCAGCGACCTCCGTCAAGAGCTCCTCCAACGGTTCCTCTGAAATATCCTCCATCCTGGCTGTCTTTTCAAGAACAGTGGGAGGCTCCAAAATCGACTCCTGCTGTTCAGTCGGCAGTTCCACAACAGGGAATCCAACGGACAGCTCCTATGGCCCAAGCGCTCCGATAGATAGATCCGGAGTCAACTCCGCCAGTGCAGGCTGCGCGAGAACGCCGCCGCTCGACCTGGCATTCAACCGGCGTCATAGGCCTCTAAAGCTAGCTCCGCTTCAATTCCGGAAGCGGCACCTACTCCCGCAAAGTGCCCGGCGGCGAGGTAGTCTGGCCTAGAGGACAAAGAAGAAGGCGCCACCGAGGCCGCCCTCTTTTGCCTTGGACTAGGGAGACTGCCATCAGATGGGCGAGAACCTATGATAAAGCTCTTTTTCCTCTTCTTCCCCTGTAGGACTTCTAGCAGTGGAACCTTGAATTTCTGAACGGGAGAGGGAGGCCCCCACTTGGCCTTCTTAGTTTCAATACGGGAGACCAAGTGGTCTCTCCAAAAATCCCCAAGGTTATCCACGATGAGTTTGACCAATCAAGACAGAGACGCCGTCTCAGCCTCAGAAAGCGCCCCCGTATGCACATCAGGCACCTGGCCCCACTCCGTGGGCAATGGCCAGAACTCACCCACGCTAATTAAGAAGAACCAGTTCTTTCAATTTTTCAAAAAATCGTATATGACGGTACTTATCTTAAGACCACCGCGTGGGGATAAAGAAATCCACTCTGCTCCCTGGTTAAACTTGAAGAGCCCTCTAATCATCGACATTGTCAGCAGCCTCGAGTGTTGACGGAGGAATATTTAGAGGAACACAGATATCGGATGGCGTTGGTGTGGAACTGAGCAATGGGGACCTGAAGTGCCCAAAAAATCGACATTAACTCGTCCAAAATTGGAAGACGGAACCCACTCCTCAAATGGGCTTCGTATATGATCACGAAGCCCGTAGGTGACAGGAAAGCCCTGTCATCCTTCCCAGGAACACGGAAGACAATCTCCTTTGAAATATTGTACTCCACGTACAATACCTTCATGTCGTACTCTCTCAGAATGGAGGCGATATCGGCAACGGAGCCCATGATCACAAAATCAACTAAAGTTTTTTTTTCTCTCCTACGGGTTAAGGAAGACGAAGAAACAAAGGAATGCATAATTCAAAGTGAAACGAACAAGCGACTTAAAGGCCAATATGAATACAAAATCGCCTCGAAAGCATGCGCCATCATTACCGCCACGTGTCGCTTCCCAAAATGGAGCCGTTGAATCAGATCCTCCAGCTCATTAAATACCAATATCCTGAACATACCACATGAGGACACGTGGCAAACTTTTTCTGACAAGACGGCTAATGGCCAACGCTTCCTTCTCCAAGTTGCCCAGAAATTTTTCAAAAATGGTTAACAAATCCAATCAATATTTTAGAAGTACTCGAGGCTCCTCTTTAAACGGGCAACGACTCCGTCACCGTCAACAAAAGACAAGCGCATCCCATCATGAACATGTCGGAGGCCAGAATCCAAACCACCAGCATGGGAGGCTAGTGATGGATAGGCTCATAACAGGCAGGCCCAATAAGAAAAACAACCCAAAATTCAGAAAAGCCCAAATGCACGTTTAGACGGTTAACGCTAGCGTTGATCATATGGAGCGCTAACTAGGCGGCCAACGTACTTCCTCAAAACGGTCAACATTTCTGTTAACCGGAAGTACTGTAGCAGTGGACCGTGAAAAAATAAAAACCTAATATGGGCCAGGCCCAATTTGGCAAACGTTTCCATATACGATAAGCAACAGTCTCTTTCCCTGATTTCATGCCTTCCTTAAAGCCAATCTCCTCTAAAGAAGGTATCAACAGATTCGACGCTATTCCCACGATGAAGGCGCCAGATTCTCTCTTCTTGCCTACAATGGACTCCAACGGTAACAGAACCATAGAAGGAAAGCAAATAATTTGGAGAATAGTTACCCGCTCAGAAAGAAAATGATCCC
The DNA here is from genome assembly GCA_025585075.1 of Nepenthes mirabilis. NCBI lineage: Eukaryota > Viridiplantae > Streptophyta > Magnoliopsida > Caryophyllales > Nepenthaceae > Nepenthes > Nepenthes mirabilis. The sequence continues at coordinate 3,687 of JAODPA010139491.1, read as the reverse complement.
AACAGAATGCACTAGCCAAGTCTTTTTGCTTAAGTAAGGCAGCCCAACACGAAGTAAGGATCGTGCCTTCTTGGCCAAAGGATGTCACCCTGCCACTATCTATATAACCCCACAGAGTCTCTATTCTAGGGGACGGATAGAAAAAAAGAGAAAGACAACAAAGAACTACGACAGAGAAATCCTTAAGCATACTAATTGTCATCCCTAAGCAAGCAATCGCTTACTACAATAATCTCACTCTAAGCCTTCAGATTCCAGACGTTTCACCCACTCCCCGAGAGCCGTCCATTTAAGCTTCCACGTTTATAGGACTTGGTTTCCCACTTGTTCCTCGTGAACATTGAGCCAGAAAACTATGCTCTCAACGAGTCGCAAGAACGCCTCTTACATCTAAAGGCAAACACTCCTTCCTACCTCAATTTCCTTTTCTATCTCAACATACATCTCTAGTTACCTTCTTATAATTCAAAGGCTTATTATTAACTTGAGTGTCGGAATATTTTTGGTGGAATAATATCCCACCAATGCCTGACCTCTTGTTTATTGTAGTAGTGTGCAGGGTCTAAACTCGATAAATGGAGTCGGATCCAAACGATCAAGTAAACCCGAATCTGTTCAAAGTCAGATCCAGGTACGCATCAATAATTATTATAAAATGTAATAATAATAATTATTATTATTATATTTTATTATTATTGTTGGGCCCCAATATAAGTGCCCATAAAGCACAGCACAAACGAAGGGCCCAAGAATAGAAAGCCTGAAATCGCGTCCACACACCGAGAAGGCTGCTCGGTCCAAGAGACCTAAAAATACAGGCTGGCGTCCTGAAGGCCCAGGCCGCGACAAGGAGTCCGAGGACTACTCTCATACATGGCCGAGAACGCCAACTAAGCCGCCTCACCATTACCAAGAATTACGCGCCCTCATGAAGGTTCTAAACGGCTCCTGACACATCGTATCAGCAGGACTGGCGTCCCTGGCACGCCATATCTTCAGGGCAGACCCCCCTCCAATGGGCTGGCGACAGGTGTCCCTGACACGCCGTACCAGCAGGGAAGGTGGCAGGCACGTCTGATGCACAGCCGGCACAGCAGGCAAGCGGCCTCCCGGCCGTGCGATGGCCGCCACGTGCCATCATCACAACGGCCAATTTTGCCTATAAATACCTAGCAAAACCCTTTCCTAAGGGTCTTCTCCCCGGCTCATTCTAGACAAAAGGAGAAAGAAGACTTCAACTCTCTTATCCCCTTCTTCCTCTCTTCCAGACTAGAAGGAATAAGAAGGGTGACAAAACTTCCCAACGAGAGAACTTCCTAGAGAGAGTGATAGGAAGAATACTCCCCAAGAAGCTTGTATTCTGTAAGACTCACACATATAGTGAAGTATTTCTAAAGGCCCAGAGCCTCGTGGTTTTTTCTCCCCATTTAAGGGGAAGCTTTCCACGTAAAAATCCGAACTCAATCTCTCTATCTCCAACTCTAAACCTTGATACTCGTGTTGCTTCGGACCCCCGGGATCCGGGACGCAACATTGGCGCCGTCTGTGGGAAACGCGGCAAAAAGCCTAGCGTCTCCTTTCAATGCTCAATCTCACATACAAAAGCGGACAGCACTCACGTTCCCACCAGCGCTATGGCTCAGACTATGGCCTCCTACAGCGCCGATCCCACATTGAGTAGCCATGCTCGGGGGCTCTGTTCCTTAACCCCCGGATGGGCAGAAAATAACAACATCCGGAAGGCAGATCGTTCCCTCGGCCGGAGACGAAGCCCCCCAAAGGCAGCAACCTCCCCTTTCTCGGGTGGCCGCGCAGACGTACAATCGACCCGGGGGCTCTCAGCCTCCGCGCTTCAGCACGGAGATGCCTCATTCTATCGTCCTGTCGACCCCGGGGGCTCTCAGCCTCCGCACTTCATCACGGAGATGTCTCCTCCCTCCGTCCTGCCAGAAGGTCGTCAGCCCTCCTCTTTTCAGCATCGAGGCGTAGCCTTCGTCCCACAGCACGGAGATGCCTCATTCCATCGTCCTGTCGACCCCAGGAGCTCTCAGCCTCCGCACTTCAGCACGGAGATGCCTCATTCCATCGTCCTGTCGACCCCGGGGGCTCTCAGCCTCCGCACTTCATCACGGAGATGCCTCATTCCATCGTCCTGTCGACACCGGGGGCTCTCAGCCCCCGCACTTCATCACGGAGATGTCTCATCCCTCCATCCTGCCAAGAGGTCGTCAGCCCTCCTCTTTTCAGCATCGAGGCGTAGCCTTCGTCCCACAGCACGGAGATGCCTCATTCCATCGTCCTGTCAACCCCGGGGGCTCTCAGCCTCCGCACTTCATCACGGAGATGCCTCATTCCATCGTCCTGTCAACACCGGGGGCTCTCAGCCTCCGCACTTCATCACGGAGATGTCTCATTCCTCCGCCCTGCCAGGAGTTCCTAAGATGACCCCAGGACGCCAAAGGGCCCAGAAGTAGGCGACCAGAGGGGTACTGCCATTACCACTTCCTGCCACGACCCAGGCACGGCCCCGGAGCAGCAGGAAGCAGCCAGCAACTCACAATATTCAACAAACAAAAATTCGGCTGCGACCGAGCGGCCCCAGAGGCCGGGCCCTTGAGGTCATAACAAAAAACTTGGGCGCCAACCCGAGCGGCCCCAGCGGTCGGACCCCCGCGGTCAGGCAACAAAAAAGCTCGGGCTACCTCCGCAAATGGCCAAGTTCAGAACACAGACAGACATGCTCTTGCCTGCCCAGAAGCGTCCAAAGTTCCAACACGTAGCAAGAAATCAACCTCTCAGAAGGCAGGATGACTTCATGCCAAGCGGTCGAGGACCTCGAACCTGTTGGCATGGGGGCTATGTTGGACCCCAATATAAGGGCACATAAAGTACAGCCCAAACGAAGGGCCCAAGAATAGAAAGCCTGAAATCGCGTCCACACACCGAGAAGGCTGCTCGGTCCAAGAGGCCTAAAAATACAGGCTGGCGTCCTGAAGGCCCAGGCCGCGACAAGGAGTCCGAGGACCACTCTCATACATGGCCGAGAACGCCAACTAAGCCGCCTCACCATTACCAAGAAGTACGCGCCCTTATGAAGGCTCTAAACGGCTCCTGACACATCGTATTAGTAGAACTGGCGGCACGCCATATCTTCAGGGCAGACGCCCCTCCAATGGGCTGACGACAGGTGTCCCTGACACGCCGTACCAGCAGGGAAGATGGCAGGCACGTCTGATGCACAGCCGGCAAAGCAGGCAAGCGGCCTCCCGGCCACGCGATGGCCGCCACGTGCCATCATCACAACGGCCAATTTTGCCTATAAATACCTAGCAAAACCCTTTCCTAAGGGTCTTCTCCCCGGCTCATTCTAGACAAAAGGAGAAAGAAGACTTCAACTCTCTTATCCCCTTCTTTCTCTCTTCCAGACTAGAAGGAATAAGAAGGGTGACAAAGCTTCCCAACGAGAAAACTTCCTAGAGAGAGTGATAGGGAGAATACTCTCCAAGAAGCTTGTATTCTGTAAGACTCACGCATATAGTGAAGCATTTCTAAAGACCCAAAGCCTCGTGATTTTTCCTCCCCATTTAAGGGGAAGCTTTCCACATAAAAATCCGGACTCAATCTCTCTATCTCCAACTCCAAACCTTGATACTCGTGTTGCTTCGGACCCCCCGGATCCAGGACGCA
>JAODPA010139480.1:0-10103 GCA_025585075.1 Nepenthes mirabilis | reverse complement strand
ACTTATTTTACTTTTATATATGGAACAAAAAATTAATTATACTTTAACTTCTTTTTAGAATTATAACTTCTTATACACTCCAAATAATATAATTGGAATTAGAATTACATTTTCAAATTTCAATTTCAATTCCAATTTTGTAATCTAAGATACCTTTAGTGTAACTTTGGCAATTCTACTGAGGCTCGTCTTCTATTCAGACCTAATTGGAGGTTTGGGGAAGGGCACTTTTTCAAAAAACCAAAACTAAAACATATGAGGACCTTTGTCACCCTTTTCCATGGAAGCAAGTTTTATCCACTGAAGGCCACAAAAAAATATAAGCACAGGAGAATTATGGATGTCCATCACTCGTGTGAACACCCCAAAGGATCAATACCTTAAATAATCAAATTAAATTTTCATAGGATGCACATCCGCAGAGCAGGATGTTGGGCTTGCTCTCCCTGAAACTGGATCAGCTAATGGCGAAGAAATATGAGGAGATGTAGAGTCCAGATGTAGCACAAATAATAATAAATGCAAATTCTTGAGCAATGACACTTCCAAGAGAAATCAAGAGGATAGATGAGAAACCCATGTACCAACTTTCTTTCTCTATATTGCATTTTCCAGGAAAGTAACGGCTCCTACCAAAAATATCTTGGGCAGGCACCTGACTAATGCCTGGTTGGACCTTGAATGGACATCGAAAGTTATATGTATCATGTCACTCACGATGGCAGTACAGTTAAATCAATTATCAAACCTTAGCAAAGCGATAAAATGAGATGAGAAAAGATTGAATAGAAGTTCATAAAGCAATGCTATCTGCCCAACCAAATTATCCAAATTTCATCCAACTTTATTATTATTATTTTTTTTTCAAAATTGAACATATTTTCAACAAATTGAACACATTTGGAATCATATTTATTAAAAAACAAGGTATAAGAAATACATTTTTAAACTTAATTATGGAAAATTAGATTTCACATAAAAGTTGCACCTTAAGATTAAAGTAAAAAAATATTTTCTATTAATAAATGTTGTTTTAAATATACTGAATTAGATGTATGTAAGCTCAGTTTTGGGAAAAAATTAAAATTGGATGAAAGTTGGATATTTGGTTGGACAAAAAAGCATTTCCATAGTTCATACTGTGCATTCTGAAATATCCAGTGTCAATATGGAGTGGTTATCAGTTTGCATCCCAGATAACTTCAAACCTATGTAATAGACATGTAGAGTCCAGATGTACCCCAGACAATCACAAATGAAAAATTACCAGGCAACATGGACACTTTCAAAAGAAAGATGGAATATGGATAGAGAAATCCATCAATAATCCATTTTTCTTTGCCTTTTTTTTTCCAGACATGCAACGGTCTACTACATTATCCATAGTAGACACCTGCCTATGCCTGGTGCTTTTTTAATTGATCTGAATCAGGAACGAAGGCAGAAATGTCATAGAAGCTTGCATAGCATCATTGATAAAAACTTTATATGAAACCAAACAATTTGTTGATTGAAAACAAGATTCAAAGATGGGTTTGTATCAATGACAAATAAGTAGAAAACCTAACTTAACACTGCAAACTAATGCCACGAAATCCCAAAAAAATGTCCAAGGAGATTAATTCACTTAAATTGTAACAATCCTAACAGATCATACAGGCACTAAAGCATTACGGCAAATTGTCACAGGGCTCTGACCACGATTTTCATATCAGAAGGCTCCAAAAAAATTTTGACACGACAGCTCCAGCACACTTCTAACAGTATTTTTTGGTAATCAAATTTATTCAACAGCCCAACTTTTAATTGAGTGTAAAGGAGGATAAATTAAATTACCATACAAGAAACATTTCATAACAGTTTACTAAGGTCATCACAATAACACATTATGGGAAACATCTTCGAAATTTGACATCGATCCTTGTCGAAGGAGGGAGCAATTCAAATTACTGTCCATTTTCTGAACGAGGATGCCGCCAGCAAACTAACAGGCAAAATAAGCAGAAGCATAATAGAAGAAATAGTATAACAGCTTTAGGCCCATCAAGAGGTCTTCCAGAATAATACCTTTGCTTCAAGGGTAAGATCTTTATCCATTTTACGAGAACACGCCACTACTTGGAAACGATTCTGCTTACTGCAGTTGTCTTTATATTTGTTACAAGAAAAAGCAACGCAACTTCTAGGATAAAGACCTGAGTTCCTAAGACAGTGATTATTAGAAAGCGCCATCAAAGGCCTGGTCACGCAATGCCACTCCACTGCCAAAACACAATCCATTTCACTTTCATTAGTAGCATGTTTCCGTCTACAATATTTGTGCAACAGCAGAAAGTACTATTAGTGATAAATCACATAAATTGCAATACAGCAAAATAAAGAACAGTCCTTCCGGTTCAAAGCATTCAGCAACATAACCACATATGTCAAAAGAAACTAATATATATTTTGGTAACAATGGGTCCGGTACCATGGGCTGGTTCAAAGTATGAAGTGCAGCTGAGACGGCCCATCAAAAATTTCTCCAAAGCCCATCGCAACGGCCTGAGCGACTACCGAGAGCTCATCACAGCTCGGGCCAGTAGAGCTCCTCGCAGCCCAGCCCAGGGATGGCCTGCAGTTCAGCAACTCCAACTCCGAAGCAAGGCCCATGCACTCCCAGCTAGCATGCAGCTTCCAGCTCATCAGCCGCGACAGCTGTCCTGACACCCAGGGGATATTCCTGGCATATTTTCCCACGATTTCATAATCACCCAAGAAAGGCAATTGCCATTGTCGACCTCGAAAAAAGACAAACGCAGCCCAGCAAATCCGCAGAATATCCTGTAAAGTCGGGACCACTGCCATTGAGCCCCGTAATGGCTGGCACAGCTCAGCAAGTTAGTGGTGAAATCATCGCCAGCAAGCCTCGCAGACTCTCTCTACATATAGCGCCTTTCCTTCACAGGAAAATGGGAGACCCAAGACAGCTCAACGAAACAGAGAGGAGAGGCACCACAGATCCTGGGGAGAGCCAAAAATCGAAAGAGGAGAAGGGAGACCGAAAGCCGTCTGTGTGCATGAAGGAGAGGCCAGAAAATCCTAGCAGTCGCAGAGAAGACTAATAAACATGCCATTATCTTCCTGCCACCTGGAAGGTCCCACTCTAACCAAAGGTTGTGCAGGCCTCGCCCAAGCTCCAAGTCCTCACGCTGCGCAGCCAGCGTCAGCGACTTGTTGAGCGGAGTGGTGGGAGCTTCCTCCTTCCGCAGTCAGGGAATGGACCGGCTGGTATCCTTCTCTCCACCATCAGCACTTGAGGTCCCATTCTTCTTTCGGTTAACTACTCTCCTACGGGCGCATTCACTAGACAGCCTCTCCATGGCGAAGGCATCACCCTCTCCAGTGCCTTGCTCCCAACGAGACCATCCTTCTCTAGGACGCCTCTTAGCTAGGTGCACCTCTAAGCTGCCCCCAAACCGGGCACACACATTGGAGCCTTATTCTCCATCTCTAAGTTGCCCCCTCGCCAGGCGCACTTGTTAGGGCCTTGTCCTCCATCTCTAAGCCGTTCCCTGTCCGGGCGCACTCACTGGAGCCTTATTCTCCATTTCTAAGCCGCCCCTTAGTCTGACACACTTCAAAACTGCCTCTCAACTGAGCACACCTCTAAGCTGCACATCAGCAGGAACACCTCTAAGCTCCCCCCCATCCAAGCACACCTCTAAGCCATTCCACAGTCGAGCGTACCTCTAAACCGCCCATTATCCGGGCACACACTAACACTCAATCCCCCACAAATGCATCCATGCATTTCTTTCACATCTTCTTTCTATTCTCTAATAAAGAATTCTGATTTGAACGTCGGAGGATAAACTGGAGAGTAAGTCCTACTAATCCTCTAACCTCTTGTTCTTAGTTGTGGTGAGCAGGATATAGGTTTTTAGAGACAGAGACCGGACCTGCCTCAATTAGACTTGACACGAAAGATTAGGAGACTCCCTAATCCATACAACAACTGGATCCAAGGACCTATCATTGGCGTCATCTATTAAAATGATTAAAAAGTCTACCACCGCAACTGTAAGAACGAAACATGGTCACCATCTCGGGCTCGAACCGATACACGGGCTGAAGACATTGTCCCCCGTGGCGACGACCCTTCCTCAGGTAGTTATGCGAACGGACGACCGACTCTGAGCGTGCAAGTGTTCACTGCCCGGTCGGGTATTCTGACCCTATCAGCCCCAGACCATCTGCATCCATTTGAAGGCGCAACGCTAGGGGCTCAACACTCCAACTACAAGGCGATTGGAAAAAAATTTGACATTCTTGAACGATCCAGCAGCCTAGTGACCTCGAGACCCAGGCGGCCACGAGAGACAGGGCTCTGCCGCACCCCGAGTCACGAGATGCAAAAGGAAGGCCCAAAGTGGCATCATCCTAACCAAGCCTATGGCAACAAGCTGGGACATCCCCAGGAGTGGTAGAGTCCTCAACCCCTTGCATGTAGAGTTTCACCCCAGAAGACACTACCAGCATGCCAATCGAGGCGAGCAATAGGCTGAAACGCCTTCAAGGGAAGCGAACACTCAGCCCCCTACGTGCGGCGTTCTACACCAAAAAAGGCTCCCTTCATACCATGCCGGCTAGGTGAGGCAAATCTAGACTTTCAAAGTGTAGAAGCCAGCGAAAGCAACAGGTTCGTCGGCTAACGGGGACTGTTCTTGACATTAACAACCTTCCTGGTAGCCACAGTGCTATGCAACCAGCCATGGGAGAGCATGTGCTTGCTGCCCAACAGACATCATGACTAAGCTGCTCCCGACCCAATGCGTATATCTGGACGAGCAGCAGCTGAGGGTCCTTCCCAAGCACAAGTGTCAGTACACCAAGAGAAGCATGAGGAGAGGATAGCCCACTAGAGAAGCTCTCATTCGCCTAACAGCCTCGGTATCTGAGAGGATCCGAGCGACAAGGCCCACTTTTGAAAGGGAGTTCGACCCAATCCCAAAGCATATGATAAAAGCTCAGAGGCAACATCCTCTTGGCCCCCGAGACAAACGGTGACCTTCCGCCCATAAAGAATCTCCTGCAACGCCTGGAGACGCCGCCATTCCCTCGCTAGGGCGAGAGGCCCAACCCAGGGTGCTTGAGTTCCCAGAGTAATCAGCCATACTCTCGCGAGCAGCCTCGCTAGTGCAAGAGGCTCAACTTTGGGAGTTAGCAAGGCAGCTCCCGCGGCAACGGCTCTCATCAGCCCCATGCGGAGTAGTAGATTCTCACAATAGGGGCTCAACATGCTTGGCCAACCAATTATAGCGTCGCAGCAGGAGTCATCAGAGCTAGGGCACCACATTGCCAATGGTCACCCGAGGTTGTATCTACCGACGACAGGGCCCGAACCATAGGCAAGTGAACCACCCCGCACGACGCTGGCACACTAGATGGGGGTGAAGGGCCGAGTCCACAAAGCATAGAGGCCATAGGCCAGAGCGTCGACAAAAACGCCTCAGCAACTCTCTGATGCAATGCATGCAAGTCGCACACCCATAACGGCTAACCGGTCTCGAAGGCATGGCACGCCTTCTATCTGCAACTACCGTCGACGATTCCATATCGAATCTAGGAAAGTTTTGTATGCATCATGCGATTGCTTGAACCATACTTTGATAGCTGCATTTACTTGATCATTTGAATGCCTGCACATCATCGCACTACATCAAATGACCTAGGCTGCCTCTTAGTCAGGTGAGCCCATACTCACCTACTACACGACCTAAGAACGGTCAAAGAACCTCGGTCTTGTTACCGAGCGGCCCATAAGCGATCAAAATTTGAACCTCGGTACTGCTACTAAGCGGCCCTTACGTCGTCAAAACACTAAACCTTAGGAGGTTTTTACAGCATGCGTACAGTGACTTCCTCCGGAAGGAAAGAGCACCATTAGTTGACGAAGGTCGGCAGACTAGGACCAAACGTGTGTGAGCTTTGATGTCCTCTGACAGGTCCGAGTGCCAATATAATAACGTGCGAGTGACGGCCTAAACTTTGCCAGAATTTGGAGACAGCAGCCATGAAACCCAACCGACCCTCAAGAGGCTCACCCATACCCATGCCACGACATCCCCTTACAGGGTAGAGCACCAACAAACAAGCTCGTCCGGTCAAGCCCGACAACGATAACCGCAAGGCTTAGCCGGCAACTACCTTATCTCAGTGCCACGACCTCCTCACAGGAGCAAGCATGATCAAGCCGATGTACTCAAGGCAAGCCCAACAACAATGGCAGCAGCGCATAGCCGGCAAGGAATTTTCCTCAGTGCCATGACTTCCACCTATGGGAACGAGCACTACTCAACTCATGTGAGCAGCCGAGCTCGGCCACGATAGCATCTGTGCTTAGCTGGCGGACACGAATTTCTTGTGCCATGACCTCTTCCTAGCAGGAGCGAGCACACACCAGCACATGCATCCGAACCATCTCTGGAAATTCCGACGCTTAGCAGACAGACAGGCGTTCAGTACAAGCAAAAAAACGTCGGCAATGATAATTAAAGTGGTCTGGCAGTTTCGTTAAAAATGAGGACATGCATTTGAAGGCATCCAACGGCCTCAAAAGATAAAATGAGCTATCAGCGCCTACGGCCTAGCCGGATGGGCATCCAAAGGTCCAAAGTCCTCCGGTACACGCAACAAAGGCCCCCTCCTGTTTCTGAGCAGCCCGCCAGGTCGGAGCTCTCCTCTCAGCCGAGCATCATCATTTCGGAGAACGACGAATTGCTACTTCATCTCCCGAAGCTGGTCCTCAAGCATGGCGATTTGACCCAGAGCCCGAGCGCTGGCCTCCGAGAGCTCTCGGATCTCGCTTCAGCCTCGGATAGCTTCCTGTCGAGATAGGGCACCCATTCGTCACCCCGCAAAACCCCAGCGGCGGCGGAGTCCATTTGGCGATCCGTATCCTCCAGCGCTCCTCAAAATCAAAGGCGCCAACGGGAAAGTCTAGCTTCCTCCAGGCGATGCAGAGTCCTCAGTCTTCCGCCTCTTCAGGCACACTTGCTCTAGAAGTCAGCAAGCCGCTGCTCCACCTCTAAAGCTCGTCCTCGAGCAAGGAAATCCGGTTGAGAGCCTGAGCATTCGCTTCCAAGAGCTCTCGGGTCTCGCCAAAGACTTCGACAACTCATGGTCGGCGCCAGCGGCCCACTCATGACTCTTTAGCCTCAAAAACAGCAACACTCCCTCAGCTCTCCATCTCTCTCACCGTTCGCCCCTAGAGAGCATCCCTGCAGCAGGCAACCCAATCCAGAGCCCAAGGTTTTTTTCTTTTGAGAGCTTTCGGATCTCGCCTAACACTCCGGCAGTCCATGGTCAAAGTCTGCGACTCGCCCTTGACCCTGCGGAATGTCAGCTTTCAAAAACAGCTCCGCCTCTATTCCAGCAAGCGCCGACAGACTTGCAGCAACGCCTCCCCAGGCAGCCCGCTAGCAGCTAGCTGCCTCCTCTCTCAAATCAGCAAGATGGCGGCACGGTGCGGCTAATAATGGCCTGGCGCCCCACTTCTCAAGATCGATTGTCTGACAGCGTGCAAGCCCATCTAGCCCGAGGCAGATTCATCCAGTCCATGTCCCATCCAAGCACTCAGGATAACTGGTTGTGGCACGAATCGCCAGAAGACCAAGTCCCCAGCAGTCCAGACTGTTAGAATGTCAGATGTGGCCCCCCAAGCCCGAGTCACCCGGCCATGCGAAAACCCAAAATCATAAATAACCTCATAAATGTATTACTAAATAAAACATAATAGTTATAATTCTCAAAATAAATTTCCTAATAAATGCCTACAATATTATAATCCTGGGAACGCAATCCCGATAATATAATAAAACCTCAACCAATTGATCTAACTCTAGAACTTCTTGTCACGAGCTTCTAGTCCCAAGATCGCCTTTATCCTGGAGTTCCTCAACAATAGTACGATCTCTTCTAAACTGTCATAAATTTCTACTCTGGAGCCAACAAAACATAAAGGTAAACCAAATACCTAACAAGTAAATAAATCGATAAAATAACTGAATGCAATAAAACATCTCGGTAACCCTTGAGGTTCCAGTGCTCGCAAGTTTGACAAGTGACCCTATGGTCTCATGATACTTGCCATCTGTAGTATACAAGTACCATATCCAATCCACACACACAAACAACATTCTCATTACTTCGAAATACTCATATTATCAACAAATCAAATCCAATACCACCTCAGTACGATATCCACTAATATCTCATGCACTAGGTTCACAGGATTATAAGCATTCATCCAAATGACATCAATTTCCGAAATATGGATTCAGTATCAAAAAAATGTAAACCATACTAAGGTATCATATCTTTTCATCCGACTCAATACCTTAATATTTTCATACGCTCTTCTCAACTTAGTTATAGAGTGCCAATAAATGTATGCACGCATCTAAGTTAACCTAAAAAATAGGTTATCAAAAATTTGGCAAGGAAATCCAAAAATAAATAATTAATTGATTAGTCTTAAACATTTATCGAGTCCTTCCGTCTATTTCAATACTCAAATCCTATTACTAAGGCCATAGTTAAATGCTCACTTGATATATTCAGATAAAGCCGATGAATAATAAGCTGGTTATGTTCCAACAATATTTGATAATACATTCTGCCATACATTTATAAATATATTTATATACAAATTTATTTATTTATATACCAACATACACTGCCACACGGCAGTATACACGCCCACCGCGCACAGTGCACACACCCACCTGCACCTGTACATGGCCATACACACACAAATACAGTACATATACACCGTATTCACACACGTCCATATACGCACACCCACGCACCGCGCACTGATATGTATATGTATTTACTTATATAATTAATGATTTATTATTTATTTATATTTATATTTATATTTATTTAATTTATTATTTATTCAACTCATACATACTACACCCGTGTATCTCCGCGTGATTATACCCACTAACAATACCCATTTACGCAACTAAAGCCCAACAAAATCTTCACCGTTTCACTTCCTGATACGGCCGAAAGAGAGCAAATGCTCTGGTTTCGAATCCGATTTCCACCTCACAGAAATACAGCCGATTTTCATAAATCACAGCACGATAGTAAGAAGATTAGCATCAATGAGAAGAAAGGAAGGATTTACTAGCAGAAATTAGGAATGTTACTTGCCTGAAGCGACGGCTAGGGTTTGCGGCGGCGGCACAAACTGACGACGGCAACAGCAACTGCAACTAACGGCGAACGTCAGGCGCACACTTCCGGATCCAAAATGGCGACGGCGACCACGACTCCAGACGACGGCGACTCTGGCACAGGAGGCTTTGTCTGCAGAGGCTCGGACGACTTACACCACTACCGCACGCCTCTATTTATAACCCACAGCAACGGCCTACTGATTAAATGAGGGCAAACGGAATCGCCAGCAAAACGTATTCAGATTCGGCGTCGGTTCACGGAAGAGAAATCAAGTGAGATGGCCGATTAAATGAGAAAATAAAGAGAAGAAGGGGAAGGGGCCGACGAAAACCAGAAACGGCCGAAGAGAAGAGAGGAAGGAAAGAGAGATGAACGACCGAGAGGCAGCAGCTTCGGGAAGGGTTAGGTTAGGGAAGAGAGAAAGGGGAAACGGACGGTACGAAGAGAGAGAAGGAGGGTCGGTAAATGAGGAGAAAACTGGAAGAATTGAGAAGGGGGAATTGGAATCAGTGGCCCTGCGCCGCAGGATGGGAGCCGTTGGATGAGATCCAACGGCCCCCATCACAGGATCCTTTTTTTTTTTTTTTAATGCGAACTGCAGACTCAGTCCATGCAAAACCATTCACACTCACACAGTTTTATAATTTTTTTAATTTAAAGAGGTAAAATTTTAGTCGTTGAATTTAAAATAAATCCAACGATTGCCATCCCTTCCTCGTTTGAAACAAAACCCTAGCCACAAGCAGGACGCAGAAAGAGAAAGCGCAGAACGAAAAATAAAGAAAGAGATCGGTAATATTTTTAATATAAAAATCAAAGATGAATGAAACCATATTTCTAATTAATTTTTCAATACCTAATAAGGTAAA
>JAODPA010139469.1:0-15986 GCA_025585075.1 Nepenthes mirabilis | reverse complement strand
TATTAAATAATTCAAATAAGGATCTGAGATATTACAGAGGTGTACCCTGCTTGGCGTATAGCCAGTCTCTTTTGGCTTGGGACATACTACCCCGCTTGGCGTATAGCCAGCCTCTTTTGGCTTGGGACACCACATGTACGGGATTGGGTATCCTTGTGGGTATGATCTATTGTCCATGATGGTGTGCTAGCCTACTGTTTTTATACAATTGTCATCGTCATGGCCCTGGAAGTCTAATAAAGTGTGAAAGTGATCCAGATGGTCCATTAGGTCAGAACTTTTGTCATAGGACTCCAGGTTCGACATCTCAAACTTGTGAGGGAGGGATTGCGTTCGGATCTCTCTCAAGAATGGTGACTTCCTTAGGTCAGCTGAGTGTCTATTGAGGCTTCCCCTAAACACCCATTGCTCAATCTTCCTCATCTTCTCCTTCTGACAGGAGGATGCAATCCTCTTAATATTGAGAAAAGTCCTCAACTCTAAATGGTTCAAAAAGTTATGCTCGACTGGGCGGCCATGGGCCCTCCTCAATCGGGTGCTACAAGAAGTTTCTTCTTGGGATGAAGGCCTCCTGTCGTATCGGAAGCAATGAGAATTCCTCTGCTCTGGGCTTCTGTCTTACGCTCTGAGACTTAGCTGATCCCTTAGCCACGTCTGGGGGCCCTGTTACTTGTGGCCGCTCGAGTCTTGAGGTCATTAGGTCGCTAGATTTTCTCGATGAGCTATCATTTCCTTCGACAGTTTCTCTTGGACATCAAAGTTTGGGAGTGGGAGGAAGGAACCTCAAGCTATTTAATGTCCAGAGAGGTGCAAATAATTTGGAGCAATTTGGACATGGTGTCCATCCAAGAAGGGAGCATCGACATTTCAGGGACCGATTGTCCATTTCCCATGACTACCCGTGAGGTGGGGTCATTACCATGGGAAACGATGTCTCTGGGCGGTGTGCTGGCTTGATCTCAAGTATCATCCATGTTTGCTTTTGTGGACATTGTGGTTGGATTTTTTAGTCATTTTCTATAAACGACGCCAATGATGCTTTCATCTATCTACATTGTTGCATGAATTAGGAAATCACTTGATCTCACATCGTAGGTTGAATTAAAGCAAACGAAAAGTTAGAGGATAGCGGGACTTACTCTCCGATATATCCTCCGATGTATAAGTTAAAATTCTTTCTTAGATGAATAGAAAGATGGGAGGATGTGAGAATGATGCGTAGATATATGTCTGAGGGGATTGAATGTATTGTAGAGGATTAAACTCTGATGGTGCACTCAGTGAGTTAGCAGTTGAGAGAGAGAGATGCACTCAATAAGGAGTGGTTTAGAGAAATATGCATAGTTAGGGAGCGACTTAGAGAATAAGGTGCACCCAATTGAGGGGTAACTTAGGAGAGTAATACTCTCAATTGAGGAGTGGCTTGGAAAGTGAGGATGCACCCAACTGAGGGGCAGCTTTGAGACTATGGTACGTTCAACAGGGAGCAGCTTAGAGAGGGAGGTGTGCTCAACTAAGGAACTGCTTTGGGAGTGAAGATGCGCCCAATTAAGGGGTGGCTTTGAGAGATAGCGGGTTATGCTCAGGTAATGCATTTTACATGTTAGCGGCTTTCAGAGTGAAGTGCGTTTGATTGGGGTGTGGCTTTAAGAGATGGAGGACTGTGTTCTAGTTGAACACTTAGAAGGTGAGTGGCTTTGAGATTGAAGTGCATTTGACTGGGGAGTAACTTTTAGAGATGGCGGGCTGTGCTCTGATAGTGTGCTCAGTAGGTTAGCGGCTTTGAGAGATGACGATACGCCTAGCTGAGGGACAGCTGTGGGACTGTAGTGTGCTTGATGGGAGTTGACTTAAAGAGGGATGATAACACTCCGAATGGTAGCTATTAAGACATTTGATCCTCTGTAATTGGGATCGGCAGCTTGATCAGAGATCAAATCATAGATGTTCCAAGCAGGACCCAGAAGAGGGATCGTGATCCATTGATCGATTGAATCCTGAGAATTCTGGGCTTCGAAGGATGATCACCATTAGAATCCGAAGAATGGACTCTAGGGAGAATCCGAAAGAAAATGTCCAGCCCCCTCTCCTCTGGAGGAATGGATGCACATATAGAGTGAGAGTGTGGTTTGGCCGGCCTTAGGCTCCATGGCTCTGCAATCGTGAGTGGCCGACATTGTGTGCCCACCATTGGTACTCTGAACCATTGAGATTCTCGTAAGGATAGGTTGGCCGCTACCGCCTGCCAATCATGCTTCTACAAGTGTGGGAGGGATCTCTTGGTGGCAGTGGTCATTAAGATTTGTCGGCTGAGCCAGAGTTCACTGTACTGCATCTATGGGCCTACCCTACGTTTGTCTTTAGCAGCTCGTATACTGCTGGACTGTCTTGGACTATTTGACTTGGGCTTGTTGAGGTGGACTCTGGGCTCTAAGCTTCATGGAGTTCTACTTGGCTGCTACTTTTGGGGCTCTTTCTTTTGCAAGCTATTTAATGGGTCGGCCCATGAGTTTTTGGACCCATCAAATACATTTTTAGTGAATTATTTTGATTGCAATTTTGATTATTTACATTTTCATAGTACTAAAGCAACACGCATTTAATTATGTAGTTAGATTCAATTTTGATTAACATACAACTTACTTATTATAAATCAATATTTAATGGAATATTTTGACAAATAGTTATCTACTTGTATCATATAATGGAAACAAATGTATTACAAGTTGATAATGACACTAGAAGAAAATATGAGTTTTATGAAAATGATAATCTGATTGCTAGCATGACTGATTTGTATAATATTAGCACACACAATATTGATAATATATTTAAATCTGATTATTTACATAAATTATTGAGGATTTTATGATAAGAGGTGCCAACATTTCTCGATATGGGTCAAATAATGCATGAAAGAAGGTTACTGTAGAACAATACGTATGAAATGTCTACATAGTGATTGAGTTTGTGCTATTCTTATTATTTATACTTTATCTATAACACGTACTAATATCTATTTTTTTAATTATTATAGAGCCATAAGAGAGCTACTATTTAGTGAAAGAAAGCGTTTCCAGATTTTGAAAATTTGTTGATTATTTATGTCAAAGATTGTGCAATAGGAGAGGATGCATAAGCCGTTGAGAACATCATCATATAGCTTCAACAAGATGAATAATGATGCAACCCTGGGTCCGAGTTCTCGCACAGATTAGGAAGCCTTAGGATTCCCAACGTCGGATTGATCTCGAACGAGTCCTGTCTCCATGTCTTTCAACATGAGCCCTGCGCACCACAAACTACAAAGGAGAGGTCAGAGAATGGTAGGAGGTTCTCTCACTATAAATATTCTAATACTCAAGTCAGAAATCTTTACTCGGGGATACAAAGATGCAAGTGTGAAGGTAAACATGATGGAAATTTTATGGGTGTTGATTTGCAAAGAGTGTGAATAATTGTGGGAGGAAGCTCTGACTTCTCTCGTGCACTGTGATGAGTGGCTTACTCGTATTGTCAGACTGAAATGGCGATTATGGAGGGAAGAGAACTTGTTCTTTCTCCTCATACTTGAGTTCAAAACTTAGTGTGAGATGGCACTGGAATGCTCCGAGAACTTTAGGATGCTAGGTTTTTTTATCATCGTTCTCTCTCCCCTTCTCCCTTGTAGGAGGAGGTATATATAGACTTCCTAGGGGAGGGTTTTGGGCACGGAAACTTGTGACAGGTGTCTTGCTTGTGTCTGCCATCTGCTGAGAGTTGGCGGTGGCCAACGGTATCAATTGTCGCCTTGTGGTGGCGCAGGGATTGTCACTTGGCATGGCCGGCATGGGCCTGGTTGACCTTTGTTGGGATTGGTTGAACTGCTGGGGGGACGACGGGCGCTGCGGCTCACCAGAGTTGACCACATCCCTTATTAGCTGTCATATTTTGAGTCGGCGCCTCCTACGCTACCCACCTACAACCATTTCGGGAGAGGTGCGGGTGGATGGCTATTGGGCATGTGTCGAGAGTGCGTGGTGGGCTTTGCTCCAAGTCTCTTGGGCTCCATCGCCTGGTTGGGCCTACCTGTCGGTTGGACCTCGTGGATATCAACCCATTTCCATATTGGACCCATCACTAGCTCCACATACCAGGGTTTAGCCCACTGTCGGGCTTTGGCATGTTGAATGATGGGCCTTAGGTTGCTAGCTCATACGTTCCTTTTCAAGGTGCGTCAATCTTCAGCTCCTGAGGGCATTGCTCCTTCCCCATCTGAATATGCAACTTTTCAGATATGCTGTAGAGATTCGGTGCTCTACCAGGTAAGATTCCTGGCCTGAGACTTGACACCACATTGAAACCTTTCTTGTTCCGATTGACGGTCGTTGGGCAGAGCACCCCCTTAGGAGCTTGCTTGGCCATCTGCGTGACTATAAATCAAGGTCCCCTTGCTTTGAGGACCCAAGCTCATTCCGTCATCAGTGAAGCAATGCGGGGACCGTAGCTTATCTTATGCTTCGTAGAGTTCCGCATGGGAATTTGATGGATTTGTGGAAGGCCCGTAGCTGCTCTTGAAGTCTATCGTTATGCCCTTTCTGTGGACACTTCTTCATTGTAATGGGAGTGGCTCAGCCACTTTGTGATCGTCATGTGCCTTTTTCTTGTTTGGTCAGGATGTGTAGCCTCTGTAGGAGCGTTAGGGGGTCTGAACTCTGACTCGAGGTCTTTGACCTTGGGAAATGTCTTACCTCTCGCTCCTTCTGTTGTTGGTCGTCTCTAGGGCCTAGTTGGATGAGCCGTATTCTGGGGTCCTATTGGGTTGGGTATTCGGTATATTTTTTGGTGTCACGGCTTCGGTGGTGGATTTTGAGTGGAGGCCCTTTCCTTGCTGTGGCCATGTTGGACCCACCTTTATCAAGGGAATGGAATTCCATTCATTTTCCACGGGGAATCAGTGCTGGGGTGATGCTATCGGTGGAGAGTTTTTTCCCCAGTTGTGTTTCTGCTCCATATCGAGCTCTCCCGACGCCTGTCGCTTCTTTTCCTGCTTCTTGTATTTTGCTTCATTTTTATTTATATTTTCTTTACATTCGCATTGATGCATGCCTTGTACTTTGTAAATAAGACTTTAAGGAATAAGAGCGTTTATATTTACCTTTATTATTGGTGCCACTGAAATTTGTTTCTTTACTTCTGCTTGGAATGACTCAAGGGCTAAAGGGCCCTCCCGCTGCCATGTGTGTTCGTCTGTTTTACAGGATGAGCGGCTTGTGATTGGATTTTCCGACGGCCATCCTTTGAGTTCATGCTCAAATCGTCGATGGGAAGACCGATTGGGTGTCATTTGGGGGCTTGTATCGCTCACATTATTTTATCGTGTGACGGAACGCCATTGAGTGGGGTTGCATCCAATAAGTAATCTCTACGCATTTGTTGTGATGGGAGCTACATAGCCGTCGTGTCGTAATTATTCTTCTCCGAATAGGCAGGATGCTTTAGGGCATTGCCACGTGGAAGAGTCTCCTTGGGTAGCGAGGTGCTTAGTCTTTGTCAATCGATGTTGTTTCCTTCGGGGAGCCTTGCCTATTTAAATGCCAAGGATCTCTCCTCATTTTGGCACTCACTCATCGTTCTAAGGCACTGGCCTTTAGTGTGCAGTTGCTCTTTCCCTTGTTACACTTTGATCTTCATAATGGTTGACGAGTGGCACAATTATGCCCTAGGACCGCCAGTCTGGCTAGTGGGATCGTCTTCTTCCTCTGAGATGGGAGGAACAAGAGCCAAGAGGGCATGACGAGGTGAATTTCACTGCAACAGCAGTGGAAGGTTGCCACTCAGAGCCGTCAGTCTTTGGACGAGTGAGGTTCTTGAGGGCACCATTAGGCTTTGAATCCGAAGGGGTTTCCAATTCCTCTCGGCATTCGAGCCTAAGGGGGTCGGTCAATTGATCCACCGTGTCCAGCGAGTAGTTGAGGAGGATGAGCATCGGATACAGGCCGCCATCGCCGACATTGAATATAGTTGGGCGTGGGCGGCTTATTTCAAACAAGCCTTGTTAGAGTCAGAGGCAAGGTTGTCGCAGTTGGTAGACGTCAATGCACAAGCTCAGAATCGGATTGCAACTCTTCAGGGGGAGCTTTAGTGGTGCCGAGAATGACTTTGGGACAATTTCAGCGCACAGACATGTCTAGAGGCTGAGTTGAGGTCAAGGATCCACCTAGAAGAATTGGCCCCTATGCTAGAGGGGTGAATCTAGGATGGGATTCATCTAAGCCGGAGGATAGCTTCCCTGGTGGTTCCTGGCTTCCCTGGTGGTTCCTGGCTTCCCTTCGGGCTTTTTGGATTCTCAGAATGCGAGAGCTCGCATGCGCTCAAAGCTGACTGACTTCCCAAATTTGGATCCTAATGAGCCTGACAGGGGTAGATAGCATATGTTGTACTTTGAGGCCACTGGGTGACCTTAGCTATAAAGAAATTTTAATTAACAAAATCTCTTTTTGATAGAATGATTTGTTTGTTGTAGCATGTTGCCTTTGGACGCCGAGCGTGCTGCTTCCGTCCTAGAAGTTGGAAGAGCCGTCGCTGTCGCAGTTCCTGATGACCCGCGTCGTTGTATTAATTGCTTGTTGTGACTGTTAGGATTTGGTGGAAGGCTGCAACGTGAGTGGTGAGGCTGTGTGTTAGGCGCCATGATGGGCTGATTTGGATTGACGAGGTGTGCCCTGCGGAAGGGACATGTGTCATGGACATCATTAAGGACAATCTTTGAGTTTTCCTACGTGACGTTGTTTGAGGCCTTTTGCATCCGCCTATTTAAACCATTCGTTTTCCCGTCACGTGCACTTTGAACTCTCTTCACACATCGATGGCGAAGAAGAAAAACGCTACGCCCCTTGCGATTCGCCAGAGAGTTGGCGAGATCAAATCAATCCTTACTGCGAGCACCGTCGCTCCCTTGCCGGCCATGTATCGCATCCTGAGCGATATGATCCATCTCCTTCCCAGTGAGGGTGGTAGGGCTTGCCTGTCTCCTGAGGGCTTTATCACCGTCTACGAGTCCCACTTAAAGGGAGGGCTCCGTTTTCCGTTGGCACTAGACTTGTATGGGATCCTGTTAGCGCTTGGTATCCCTGTGGCACAGCTTCATCTCAATACCATGTGCCACCTAGTGTCCATATGCGTCTTCATTCGCCTTCATGATTGTGCATTTGGTCCCTAATCAGTAAAGGTGATTTTCCACTTCAACCAATCGGATGACTGGATTTCAATGTAACCTTGCCTTGGCTTCCATTTTCATGGGATGAATCTTGATTCCACGAAGAATTGGAAAGATTGCTTCTTTTTCTTAATGACTCGCATTGAGTGGGATATTCCCAACAATTGGGGCTTCGTGACCAATTAGTCCACTGGGAAGTTAAGCCAGCAGGAGAAGGGCAAGAAAAAGGCATTGACTGGCCTCATCTTGGAGGCAATAGTTACGTTTCACGTCAAGGGGTATTATCTGACTTCTGAGGTCTTCGTGGCCATTAGGTGGGAACCAGTGGGTGGTCCGGGGGAGGCCGCCGCCTAGAAGAGAAAGGCCAGGGCCCTGGTCATCTGAGAGCCTTCCCATGAGTTGCCCGAACGGCGTGAGTCCCCTTCTTCCTTGGAATCCTCCTCGGATGATGATTTGGTAGCCCTGAATAGGATGAGACGGGTTGGAGGCACTTCGAGCAGGAGGGGCTTGACTTTGCCGGCTGCTTCGGGCCAGTCTTCCAAGTCAGTTCCGCCATCGCCAGTTGGAGTCATCTCAGCGCCACCGGAATTAGGATTCCAGCCATCGGAGGGTGATGCTGTTCCCTCACCGATTCTTGCTATTGCCCTGGTGCAATACAATGTTCCCCTCGTTGAGTGTCCATTGGTTGAGGAGACTATGCCAGTTTCTACTGTCAATATCGATGTGGGGCCCTCCCATGGTGATTCGCTGGCCGAACCAACCGTGGGGGAAATTTCTACGGGCATTGAGGAAGTGGTAGTTGACACTATCGAGCCCATTGAGTCAGCATGGGTGGCCATTGTTGAGATTGTGGATCTTGAGCCCGATGCTGAGCCGTTGGATGCTTCGGAGACTGGTGTTATTCCGGCTATGGGGTTGTTGGCATTGCTGGTTGTGGAACCTGACCCCGCTCAGAGGCAGGCGCATAAGGCTGCTATAGGACCTCTAGCTGGTGAGACCCTAGAGGGCGAAAGGGAGGAGGTCATCGCGCATCCGAAGCCCCCATGCGTGCCCGCGTCCTTGATTGTTCAAGATTCACCCATCGCTATGGAAGAGCCCTTCGTCGAGGTTAGTCTTATTCATCCGCCGAGTGGGGGATGTGTTCGCTGATTTTCTTTGCGCAACACGTCCCCAAAGTGCTTGGACTCACGAGCTCTCTGTTTTTCCCTCTTTTTTTTTTATTGTAGAGTGCAACCGCGGCAGCATCATTCAGATGGCTCTCTCTCAATGGGACGAGCTTATTCATCAGGCACATAGCCGCCCTGAGATAGGAGATTGAGCGGCTGGAGAGAGAGCTGCAGGCAGCTCGTGACAATATTTCTAAGTTCAGAACACAGTGCTCGTGCTGAAGCTGACTTGTGGGTTCGACTTGCTCCAGAGGAGATGGTACGAGCACTGGATGTGAGGTTTTGGGATGGAGTACGCCTGTGCCGTCGAATTGCGTTCGTGGTAACGCTAAGTGTCTCCCTGGGATTTTTGATCCGAGGAACAGCAGAGTCCAGGAAAGCTTTCTACTGGTTGACTTCATGGAAAAATGCACAAGCTTTCTACATTTTTCCTTTTGCCGCTTCTCGAGCAGCCTTGTAATTCTCATTTTATACAATCAATGAAATACATCTTTTCTTTCCGTCCGTGTTCACTAAGCTGTTTTGCTTTTGTTTTCCGTGGCATGCTTTGTGAGATGTTCGCATTGTGTTCATCCTCGGTAGAGGATATCACCGCATCTCGCCCCTGGTTCGCTGCTGTCTTTAGGCGTGCTACATCATGGGTCTCCGAGAGCAAGTCTAGGTGCTCTCTAAGTCGCTGTGAGTTGCTAGCATGGTCGAAGCACTCGATTCGCAAACTGGTCAGCCCGACCCTGACGAGGACGACCACTTTAGCCCCGTAGCATACACTAAAGGGTGTCTCCCTTGTCGGTTCCCGCGGTGTCGTCCGGTATGACCATAGAATGGACGGTAACTCATCTACCCAAAAGCCCCTGCGTCTTCAAGTTTAGTCTTCAACCCGTGCAACAGCGTCCAATTGATCACTTTGACTTAGCCATTCGCTCGCGGGTACGCCACGGACGTGTGGACCAGCTTGATGCACAAGCTTGCACAATACTTGGTGAATTGTTTGCTAATGAATTGGGGTTTCGTTATTGGTCACTATGACCTCAGGAATCCTGAATCGGTAGACAATGCCTTGGTAGATGAAATTGATCGCATTTTGCTCTATTATGCGTGCCAGGGGGTAGCTTCGACTCACTTGGTGAAGTAGTCAATACCAACAATGAGAAATTTTCTCTGTCCGAACGCTAAGGGCATGGGCCTAAGGATATCGAGCCCCCATTGTGCGAACGACTATGGTGCCTGTAGGCCTTGCAGCTTCGTGTGCGTCTGGTGGCTCATGGATCTGTGGATATGGTAGCTCTCGCACCTTTTGACAAAATCTATGGCGTCTCGCTTCATCGTGGGCCAGTACAGGCCCTGTCGCATGATCTTGAACACGAGGTTCTTCCCTCTAATGTGCGAGCCGCATATGCCAAGACGCATCTCACCCAGCGCGTATTTGGCTTATTCGGGTGAGAGACACTTTAGGTAAAGGGTTGAGTATCTTCGCCGGTACGGTCTCCCATCGATGATTGCATACCAACTGGCAGTCTTCTTTATACTCTTGATATCCTTCGGTTTTCTTGGCAATGTTCCATCCAGTAGGTACTTTCGGTATGGGATCATCCAATTGTCACATTTGGTCACCAACAGCATTTTGTGCTCTGGGTCATCATTGCTGTGTGTGGCTAGGACTTCCCTCATGCTTCTGGCGTACTTCTCCCGAGAACCCGTTGCTGCCACCCTGGCTAGCTAGTCGGCTTTCCAATTCTCTGCCCTGGGATGTCTACGATCTCGATTTTCTTGAATGCTTGGGCTTGAACCCATGCCATGGCCAGGTACTTTGCTAGCTATGGGTTCGACGCCTCAAAAGTTCATTGGAATTGGTTGACCACTAGCTCTGAGTCACTGTAGATGACTAATGCCTTTGCTGAGCACTCCCCGGCTAACTTGAGTCTTGGAAGGAGGACTTCATATTCCGCAATATTGTTGGTCGCCGAAAATATGAGTGCTAGTGAGTACTTTATTTCCTAGCCATCGGGAGTCCCGAGAACGATGTTGGCCCCACTGCCTTCCTATGTGGATGAATCGTCAACGTGCAGGGTCCATATCAGTGCACTCGCCACGGTTGTGTCACCATCTTGATTGGGGGTGTCGAGCATAGGGATCGTCATTTTAACTACGAAGTTCTCGAGGGCTTGACCCTTCAGGTTGGCCAGGGACAAAACTCTACGTTGAAGTTGCCCAGTTCTATGGCCCACCTGACCAGGCGCTTAGATGTCTTTGGCCTCTGTAGGATTCTTTTGAGCAACTGGTCAGTCAGTACGACAATGCGATGGGACTGGAAATAAGGCAGCAGCTTTTGGGTAGAAAAGATGATGGCCAGAGCTATCCTTTTGGTGTCAAGGTAGCGGGACTCCATGTTCGTCACCACTTTACTTACTTAGTACACGGGTCGCTGCATGTCTCCCTGTTGACGAATGAGGACCGAGCTTAGGACCTTATCGGACATCGTCGAGTAGAGGTGCAGGTTTTCGCCCTCTGAAGGGGATGACAGGAGAGGATGGTTGGAGGGGTATTCTTTGAGCTTGTGGAACGGTGACTTGCACTCGGCGGTCCACTGGAAGCCCCTCACTTTCGTCCCCTTTAGGGCTTTGAAGAACAACAGGTACTTCTCTGCCGATTTCGCTAAGAACCTTGTGAGGGCGGTGATCATTCTTGTGAGCTTTTGGACTTCTTTCACAGTCTGTAATGGGCTCATGTCTAGGATGGCTCTTATCTTCTCTGGATTCGCTTTGATGCCACGCTGGGACACTATGAAACCCAATAATTTTTCAAACGTCACCTTGAATACACACTTGGCTAGGTTGAGCTTCATCCTATGAGCTTGAAGGACTTCGAAGGTTTCATCCAGGTCGCGCATGTGGTCATCAGTAGCTCTACGTTTGACGAGCATATCGTCCACATACATCTTCATGTTCCGTTCAATTTAGGTTTCGAATATCTTGTTCACCAACCACTGATAAGTTGCGCAGCATTCTTTAGACCAAAGGGTATGATCTTGTAGCAATAGGTTCCTGTTTGATCATGAAAGATATATACTCCTCGTCATCTGAGCTCATCCTTATCTGATTGTAACCTGAGTAGGCTTCCACAAAACTCAGGAACTCGTGCTCGAACATAGAGTCCACCAGTTGATCGATCATCAACAGTGAAAAGCTATCCTTTGGGCAAGCTTTGTTCACGTTGGTGAAGTCGACGCATATTTACCATTTGCTGCTATTTTTATTTACGATGACAATGTTTGACAGCCAGTTTGGGTGTTGGACCTCCCCTATAAATTCTGCGTCAAACAGTTTCTTCACTTCCTCCTTTATTGCGATCAGCTTTTTAACTGAGTGGTTTCTGCATTTTTACCACAAGGGTTTATGACCTAGATCGAGGCCTAACTTGTGGCCCATTACTCTGGTCGGAATCCTCGGCATGTCGGCAGGAATTCATGCAAAAATGTCAGAGTTCTACTTGAGGAAGCTTACAAGTTGGTCTCGGACCGACGTCGAAATGGAGCTGCCGATTTGTATGCATTTCTCAGGTTCGTTGGGGTCCAAGGATCTGACCCTGTTGACTCCCCGAATTGGGTCTGTTGCAGCGTGGAGTCGTCGCGAAAGTCTAGGTCCTGTACTGGCCGGCTGAGAGGGGCTGGAGTGACCTGGGATAGGTTACACTCCATACCGTCATTTGGTCTCCTAAGGCCACCACTATCCCGTACGGAGTCTGGAATTTTACCTTAAGTAAGGGATCAACGTCACCGCGGTGAAGGTGGTAAGGAATGGTCAGCCCAAAATTGCATTGTAGACCCACGGCAAGTCGACGATAAGAAACATCAGTGCTCGTGTAGCTGTACACGGGTAAGTCCCCATCGTGACTTTGAGCTGGACTTCTCCTTGCGTGGGCACTTGCTCATTATCTAGGCCATACAGAGGGCCCTTGGCTGCTTTTATCTAACTGTTTTTTAGTCCAAGTTTAAAAATCCATTGAGATATAGTAAATTATGAGAGCTTCTATTATCAATGAAAACTCACTTCAACTAGTAATCTAATGTACCTTTTAAAATGAGCGCAGATACAACAAGAGGGTTGGAATACGGGAAAGTTATATGAGTCATATCATCATTGTTAAAACTAATGACATCATTCCTAACTCGTACACTCGCTCTCTTGCTACTAGATATGGCCTCGGGTCGATCCTTACTGCTGCTCTTAGCCATACTGCTCGAAATCATGTTGATGACGCCGGCGGAGACATGGTTCCTTGGTTGCTCCCTGGCCTTATCTTGGATGCTTTGGGGGCCTGCCCCATGCTTCTTAGGAACCATGTGATGTGCCTCCGATGGATCAGGTCTTCAATCTCCTTCTGCAGGATCCGGTAGTCTTCGATGGTGTGCCCTAGGGACCAGTAGAAATGGCTGTACTTGACTTGATGTCCGGCCTCTAGGTTCTTCGCCGCCTTGGGCTACTTCAGAAACTTCTCATCCCAGATCTGTATCAAAATGTTTGAGCGGGTGTCATTCAGGGAATTCAGGGTCAAGGCCTAAACTCCCTTTGGACACTCGGCTCAGACTGTGGCTGCTTATTAGGTTCATCGAAATGGTTGCCGTCTCCATTTCTCTTCTTTCCCACTGTTGGACCTTTTGATTGTCAGTCTGCACGTTCAGGACACTTCGCTTCGTTGGCCTCCTTGGCCATGATGTAAGCCTGAGCAGGGCCTCTGCTTCTCGGAAGGTTTGGGGCTGCTGATGCGCCGAGTGCTTGAAGAACTTTCCAACTGCCAGTGTTGCGATGAAGGTACTCAGCTTCACCTCGTCGGAAAGCTGGGGGATTCGGTGAACTTCTGTGGTGAAGCGGCTGAGGAACCACTTCAGGCTCTCCTCGGGCTTCTGGCGAAGGCGGACGGGGTGTAAGGGTTGCTTCTCTTCCTTCCTATTGGAGGCAAACTAGCAGAGAAAGCAGTCAGCGAGCTCGTCGAATGATCGGATGGAGTTCGGTTGGAGGCCGTGGAACCAGACCTTGTCGTGTCCCTTGAGCGTTAAAGGGAAGCACTAACACATGGTGGCCTCACTCACCCCATGGAAGGACAGTAGCATCCCAAAGTAGTCTAGATGATCCATTGAATTCATACTTTCGTCATAAGTGTCCAAGGCTAGCATCTTGAATTTGAAGGGAAGCAGTTGCATCTGGATATCCATGGAAAACAGTGAACTCCTCAGGTCAAGTGCCTGTCACCCAGCATCCCTTTTAAACACGTGCTGTCATATTTTCTCCACCTTCTCTTCTATCAGAGGGTGGACATACTACATGAGCCTTCCTCTCTGGTTACAGGCTTCCTGTCGGTGCGGGAGTTGCATGGTTTCTGCCACTCTTGGCTTTCCTCCAGCACTTCCCTACTCTGGAGGCTCTAAGCTGATATCTAGGCCTTACTGCCTAAGGCTACCTGGGCGCCGGCATCGTCAGGCCTGATTGTTCTTTCTGTTGGGAGCCTCGCCCCATATTCCCTTTGTCTAGAGGTAGATGTCTGGGGGCCCAGGGGAGGAGCTCCTATCTATTGCGCACCAACTCAAGCGCACAGTATCTGAAGCATTTACTTCATGTCACCCACATCGGCTGCCAGTTGGAGTACATCTGGCTCGAGTAGCTCATTGGTATGGCTACCCACAAAGGGGTCATCGCCGTGGGCGGCAGTGTCCCTTGCGGGTGTGCTGGTTTGCGCTTGAATGTTGACCATCTTTTGAATTGGGGATTCGATGTGGTGACAGGTGGTTAGACTTTTATTGTCATTCCTACAAATGATGCCAATGATGCATCCCTGGGTCGGGTTCTCGCACGGATTAGCAAGCCTTCGGATTCTCGACGTCGAATCGATCTTGAACGGGTCCGGTCTTTGTATTTTTCAACCTAGGCTCTGCGCACTACAAACTATAAAGAAGAGGTTAGAGAATTACGGAAGGTTCTCCCATCGTAAGCACTCCAACGCTTAAATCAGAAATTATTTCTCGGGGATGGAAAAATGCAATTATGAAGGTGAACATGATAGGGATTGTATGTGTGCTGATATGCAAAGAGTGTGAATGATTGTGGGAGGAAGCTCTCAATCCTCTCGTGCAGTGCAATGAGTGACTCACTAGTATTGTCGGACTGAAATGACGATTATGGAGGGAAGAGAGCTTAATTTTTCTCCTCATACTTGAGTTCAAAACTTAGCGCAAGATGGCATTGGAATATTCCGAGAACTTTAGGATGCTAGGTTTTTTATCGTTGATCTCTCTCCCCTTCTCCCTTGTAGGGGAAGGTATATGTAGGCTCCCTCGGGGAGGCCTTTGGACGCGAAAACTTGTGACAGGTGGCCTATTTGGGTTTACCGGCTACTGAGAGCTAGCGGTGGCTAGCAGTATCAGTTGTCTCCTGGTGGTGTTGCGGGGACCCTTGTCGGGCATGGCCAGCACAGACCTGGTTGACCTTCGTTGGGATTGGTTGAGCTGCTGTGAGACGGCGGGTGCTGCATCTCTTGAGAATTGACCTTATCCTTTATTAGCTAACATATTCTGAGCCGGCGCCTCCTGCGCTGCCCACCTGTAGCCGTTTTAGGAGAGGCGCGGGTGGATTGCTATTGGACACATGTCGAGAGTGCGTGGTGGGCCTTGCTCCAAGTCTCCTAGGCCTCGTCACCTGGTGGGGCCTGCTTGTCGGTTGTGTCTTATGGATATCAGCCCATTTCCATATTGGACCCATCAAATAGGAAAACAAATAGTCAGTGTGAACAATATTATGAAAATGGAGAATGAAGACATATATGGTAGTAACGAATCACCGACTTAAAATGAATTACGTATTACCACTCTAGTTGCAAGACGTTCATCTACGAAAAAGAAATGAATGGTTACTATGGATGTAAAAACGTTATTTGAGTGTATTTTTTAACTTACCGATATATTGAGTACAAACACGAATCAGTTTTAAGGCATGTTGAATAAGAGCTTAGGGACTAATTGAACGATTCAGCGAAGGACACAACAATTATATGCTTATTGGTTGATATTCAGGAATTATCCACAAGTAAAAGGAACATCCTTGCATACTTAATTCAATATTTATGATGGGCTTATTCAATCTTCTATCCAACCAAAGATTAGATTGGATCGAATAATATTTATAGTAAAATATGTTGTAAGTAATCGTTAATTATATTAGTTTGAAAAAGTAATACTTTTTGGCATGTAGGTATGTTGATAAAGTTTGTTAATTATCAAAATTATTGGCTTGTTTATCAAGTAATATTTTTTGGTTAAAAATTTGATTTTCTTTATCATAATTATGTGTGTAATATTTTATATTTTCATCGATCAACATCTGCCTGGTATTCCCTGCTTGCCGTTCAATTCTATTCAGTTCCCTCCATCTTTCTTCCAATCCCCGTTTCATTCTCTTGTTTAGAAAAAAATGAGGTTAACTTTCAGTACCGTTCTCGAGTTCATCAACTATTGCTTGCCCTCTTTCTCTTTAATGGAATTTGGTACTCTAATAACTTGATTCAATAATGCATCAAAGTCAACTATTGCCGTTCAATTTTCTTTATCCCTCGTTTTTTTTTTTTTTGTTTGCAGA
>JAODPA010139458.1:0-43401 GCA_025585075.1 Nepenthes mirabilis | reverse complement strand
AATATATGAAAATAATAACAATAATGTAGAGCTCAATAATAAATTCTCTCTGAAATCTTATAACTCATTATAACTGCAGCTCAAAACAACAATAAGAACTATGTCTTATCGGACCATTGTACCACAAAGATAAAATGATTTCATAAATATTATTTCACTATTTTGTCTTATACAGTAAGAATCATCACCAAAAAAAAAATTATCTGTCTACCGAAATGAAGGTATAACAATGGCAGTGAATGCACCAGTTCTTCATGTGAAGAAATAATTTCTACAGTGGTTACCGGGCCTGCACGAGTGAACGGAAAAGGTTGATATCCAAGGAATTAGAGGTGTAAGAATGCAGGTAAATTAGTAAAAACAAAAGCACAGTTGTTATGGTTCTCCTCCTAGTGAGGAGATTCTTGTATCCACCTAATAACTAAGATTAGAAATTAGATGAATCATAATGAAAATTGAATAGTCATTCAAATAACTCAATGAATTTTCACCTTTTAACATTCCAACTTATAATCCTAACTGTTGGATTGATATAGGATCATTTTTACTAGGAGGACCATAATATCACTAAACAAAGGACAAAAGGTTCTCACATCGTGGGGCCTTATGGAGTTACAATACAGAAGCCTAACATCCAAACGAGTTGTTTTTGCATTTAGAACTAGTGATCTTTAAATTATAATAGAATAACCTTGTCGTACTATAAGGTTTACCCTTAAACACAAGTCAACAATCGACCAGAAATACCTATTTGCAAACAGAGAAGAACAGAGATCTACCTTTTTCAAAAACTTTTTCTGGATGGTCAATGCTTCTTTGCATGCTTTCTTTGCATCTAAATTTCCTGTTACATCACCCAAAATCTGGAGAAAGACATGTCGTCAGACATAAAAACGAGGTGTTTGTGTATGCACTTTGAAGGGTTCATGGCCCTTGTGAATATGCTTCATAGTGAGGAACTGGTTCTCAATGTCCTTGAATGCAAGGAGCGAGCTAACACTGCTCCTTTGACAACGTGTGCATCTATGAGGAGACTTCATCCTAAACACAGGTTCCCACTTATATCAGTCAAGTCGTGACCCATAGGATTTAGAGAGTCACTGGTTCAACTACTACAGAAACCCTTCAGGGCTTGCGCATTGGGAGTCGGGAACAAGTGATGGGATTTAATGAAATCATGGAATCGGGTCTATAAGGGATGGTTAGACCGTGAGTTATATGTCAAATCGGCTGAACTTAAGCAGAAAACATACAGTGGCCCAGATGAGGCCAGCAACAAGGAGGCAGCTGACAGCCTAGATACCATTAGTTGATAACTACCAATTGTGGTTGGAATCCCAATCAGAATTCAGCATCGAGACAATGCCCTTTGGCTGATCCCTTATTGAAGACCACGAAATCAGTTCATATGAAAACACTGAAACATTTGGGTCTCTCTGAACATTTGCAGATACACATACTTGGACGAGTCCTTTACATTTCAACATCTACAAACCAGAGTTTTAATTGCCTTAAAGTCCCAGTAGACAACACGTAGGCATCGGTGTAGATACCTAGGGTGCAAAGCTCAGGCTCCATTAACCAAAAGTGCACAATAGTGGCATTGTGGGACATGTTTGAGTCTTCAGGTCTTTTTATCATTTTGTTTTTCCACTCACATCATCCCAGCTTATAGCACAACAAATTACAAAAGTTCTCATAGAAGTTTTATCCATACTTCAGTATATGGACAGGCATAAATGGTGGAACAGTGAGGGGGGGGGGGGAGGGGGGGAGAGAGAGAGAGAGAGAGAGAGAGACCTTCATGACGTCATCGATACCTTTAGCCTCCCTCAGAATATGCTTGTGCTTGATCTCGAGGATGCTTGCAGCAACAAAAACAGCGAGAGCACCCTGATAATCACTATTTCCAGCTTTCAAATTGTTCAATTCAAATTTCCCAAATTGCTTCAACTGTTTGTCATCTATTGCAGATGGAGCACTTTTCCTCTTAGCCGCACTGTCCTCATAGAACGAGAAGGTGTTTGGGTTGTACTCCATGGCCCACATCAACTGAAATCAGTCCCTTTCAACTAAGACAACTTTACCACAGCAAACCAACATAAAACACTAAAAACAAATATACATATTAGTCAGTCATGCATAAAGTTAAAAGTGCAACACTCTGATGGCTAAATTTCTTATATGCCTCGACTGGATCCAGGATGTAGGGTTTGGAATTCAGAATTAGGATTGGAATTTCAGGTCTTTCCAAGTTTGAATTCTTTGGAATTAAAAAATAGTACAGAAAACTCTTTGCAATTTCACGAGGGATAGAGTAGAGAATTATAATTTTAAAATTGAAAATCGATTGTCAATTAGATATGGTAAATTCAAACCAAACGATACAAAATGTATAAAATATTTCTAATTGTTTGGATTCGATAGAGGTTAAGATAAGTTGACTATATTTGATTTTTTANATTCCAATCTCAAGTTCCATTTTTCCTCATAGAATGGTAATTTCTTATATAATCTAATCAATAGAATTTGAATTCCACACAATTTTAATTCTAACAGAATTGAAATTAGATTTATAATTTCAATTTTCAATTCCATTTCTCTAGTTTTAATGGATCCATAAGAAAATTCTTCTCTAATTCATTTAACAAAACCCTTTTAGGAGAACCATTCACAAGCTTATTACCTCCCATAGATAAAATGTGTCAACAAAAGAGAACTCCCTTCGAAAGAGCACCATCAGCATCCGAAATGCAAACAAATACTCCCCCCCATCTAAGTCCTCTGCCCAACCAAAAAGAAAGACAAATGACTGCCTTTGTTTTGTTAGTAAAATTTCAAAAAAGAATGATCACAAGGGCAAAATGGGAAGAGATGAATTCAACCATGATTTAGATACAGAAGCAGGACATTCTTCTTAAGACAGCTTCAAGTAAATAAGACATTCAACACACAATAAAGATTCTTTTTTTTCTTTTCATCTATTTTTTTTATTTAAATTATCGTCATATTCATGCAAGGAACGATCACACAAAGAGGCCTTTGTTTTCCATTTTATCTTACTAGCTGACAATTCTTAGTGGAACTCGGCGCATGATAGACTGTCACAGCCCAGGACAACGCAATGTAGATGTAAATACCGGCCGATATCGTAAATAGGCTACTATTGTAAATATCCACCTATATGTATCAGTACCGGGCTTCACCAATATTGATATTTACCAATATTGCAACAATATTATGATATATTGGCCAATATTTAAAATATTGGTCGACATACTTAATATTTGGCTAATAGAGCCCTGTTAGCATACGATTTAAAGAAAAAAAAATCTTTTAATATATTTAATATTGATATGTATTGTCTTATATATTCAATACCAATAAAATCTTGATTGATATCGATGCAGATATTTTCATAAATGGTAAAGCCACATGTAAGCTGAGATGGGAGGGGGGCATTAATTTCTCACCCTGTAATTTTTCTAATTACTATATACAACTAAATGCTAGGGTATAATGCAAGGCATCTCCTTGTGGCAATTCAATGCAAAGCCACCCTTAAAGTAAAAGGTCATTATTGTATTTAAGCATCCTGCCTCTAAGCATTTCACTCTGCTCCCCCTCAACATAACCTAACATCATCTCATAGCCAGTAAGTGTTGGAACCAGAAAACTCAATTTGGCTCCCAAGGAAAATGCCATTTGCAAATGAGAGTGTGTTGTACTGTATTTTCTTACATAAATACACTGACAAAGACCCGGCCACAAAAAACCCACAAGTAGAAGCACCACATACCTAGGTGTTGATGAAGTTTAGGATCAATGACTTTGATTATAGCTGAAAGTGTACTAAGTTGAGATTGCACTCCAATAGAAGTTGCAGTGACCTTGAAATTCTCTCTCTTTCTTGCACAAAGGGAAAATGCAGGAATGTCAGCTAAAACTGAAGGGAAAGCATTCTTTGATAGGCACCAAAAGTATGAAAATAAAAACTTACCTAAAAGTATCATAAATCAAAGCTGCATTAGCAACTAAAATGCCTAACTTAGTCCAGTAGTATGAAGATGACTGGGGGGAATGAGAGCAGGTGAGAAAGCACACTGTTGGTTTTTAAGAAGGCAAGTAGAAAATAATAATTAAAATAATTCAATTCTGGACTTTGGATCTGTCACACTTCTGTTTATGTTATCTTCATCCTAATTTGAATCCTTCTATGCCTACTTGCCTTATTGTAACTTTTGCAACTTGACTTAGAAAGAAGTCCTAACCTACACTGAAAAATCAGATTCAATAGTTTTGAAACAAACACTTCCACCAAAGGAGAGGACCACAATGAAAATAATTAATCCCGGACAAAAAAATTAAAGAAAGAAATTTCACAATATTCTCACAAAATATGAACAGATATAAAAAAAGAAAAAATCAGTAAATGGCTCGGGAAACAAATTGCAGCAGTGCTCAAGTCCAAGTCATGCTCAATTGTAACAATTGACTTGAATTGCTGAATCTACTACTTAGAGGTAAAGTAGAAAAGAACACCATCCAGCCGCATAGAAGAGTTTCATTTTCTCCCAGTTGCACTCCTGATAGTGAGTTCTAAAATGTGATGTTTATAGAGATTCATTTCCAATAATATGGAATATGTTTAACAAATTCATAAAAAAGGAAATTTGAGGATGAAGGTAAACTTATATTTGTTTCTGAAATCTGAACATGATCTGATAACTTGGTAAATTCCATTGAGATTCTCATGCAAAACGGTTCGGGTACCCAGACTTGAAACCTGACCGTGGACAGCTTGGAACCATTCAGCCAGAAACTCCCATTAATGCAAGGGAGGCTTCCAAAGAATTGATTCCAAGGGAGACAACCAACCTTGGAGCTCCCACAGCCAAGCTGCCACTGTCCCACTTGGAAACCACTGACCCGCTGCCCAACAGTATGAGCCCCGCTGCCCAACAGTATGAGCCTCAGCCGCCTCAAACCCCTGACAGAGTAGAGTAATGCCGCTTGGTTATTCCCAACACCATTTCTTCTTTAAATTGGCACTCTTTTTTGTTATGTGATAAGCTAGCTTTCTAAACTTGCAGAGTGATAATCTATAAAGAATTATTAGTCCTCTTATTGGTGAGTGAGTCTCAATACTTAGGTAATAGAGACCCTAAGACAATTACAACATGTGAGTAAATCCCCTTGAAGGATGAGTGATTCCCTACATTTCGTCCTTATAACTCCAATTACAAGTATCAATCAATGCAGGATTTTTTTTCCTGAAATCTGTCTTCATCATTTGGTGTCACAGAATGAAAATCCTTTATTATAGCTAGAGGATCCCGGGATGTGACCCCAATTTTTGAAAACCCCTGTAGAGAAGAGATTGGAGAATTGCAACAAGCGAATGCGGAGCTACAACACACAATGGATGAAATCTTAACGTGGCTGCCCAGACAATAACTTCCATGACTATGCCGTTCTTCATTCCAGAAGAGGCACATGATGTGTTAGAGACTGGCTAGTCCAGTTCCAATTCTCCCCAGTAGCCACTACACCCAATGACCACCATCTAGCTGCAGAGACAGCCGCTCCTAGTCATCTTATTCTATGGAAGCCTTCACCCTAGCTCTTGAAAATCTTGATAAAATTATCTGGGTGGATGTTCCTAAAATAGAAGGAAAGATGGACCCCGAGGTCTATTGTGATTGGATCTCCAAGCTTGATACATTCTTTGAATGGAAGAACTCCTCTGAAAACTTAGAGGACACAGGTTATCGAGACGGAAACACTACTAGCTAAACTAAGATAGGAGTGGACACCCGTGCAACTCCGTCTCCTGAAACAAAAGGCCAATCAGGATATTGCAGGATAAACCGAGGAGTTCTACAAGTATCTGAGACAAGTCAACTTGTGGAAGGATGACAATCAATTTGTAGCCGAGTATTTAATCGGGGTAAAATAGTCCATCCATGACAAATCAATGATGCATCACATAACAACCTTGAGGAAGCATACCAAATGGATCTAAAGCAGTCAAATTAAAGAATGCCTCTAGGAGGACTGACCATGGATGGGACAATAGGAAGCCCTTTAAGCGGCCAACCTAGGAGGCTGTGCAGTCCTAAGTGTCTTCTAGGACCCTGCCACCTGTCACTCGAAGAGGGGCTTTGAAAGGAATGTTTTCAATGCGGAAAGGAGGGACATAGGGCTTATGAGTGCTCCTAGAAAAGTAAACAAGTTCGAGCCAATATGGTTGTCCAATTTCCACATGATGAGACCAAACCACCATTTTTTCTTGATCATGAGGGAGAAGCGGAAGAGGTGTATGAGCTTGACACCACAGCTGAGTTCCTTGTCATTCAGAAGGTTTTGACTGTATCACCAGCACAACAAGAGGACAATGGTTAAGGAACAATATTTTCCATACTTATGGCACCACACAAGGGAAGAAGTGCATTATCGTACTAGATTTTGGGAGTTGCACCAATCTAATTTCCTAGGAAATGGTGGATAAATTAAACTTAATGTGAAAAGCATCCAACATAATACCAGGTATAATGATTCAAGAATGGAGGAGAAATTGCCATCAAGGAATGATGTTGGGTAAAAATCTCCATCAAACACTATGAAGACAAATTTCTCATTGACATATTTCCCACAAATGTGTACCACATTTTACTAGGGCAGCCCCGGAAATTTGAACACGGGTGCAAACGATGGTTACAACATATACTCCATCTACTCCTAAGGGGTGAAGTTCCTATTGAAACCATTAAAGGGGACAACCACTTCACTTACCAAGCCCATGAGCATTTTCTCTAGAAGAGAGTTTGAAGAACCCTACAAAGAAAGCTCCATTTCATACGGCATCATGTCCACAGTGCTGCACAAGAAGAACTGAACCACACCACCCCAGTTGTGCACTAAGTCGTGCAAGAATTCAGCAACATAGCTCCCAAAGAATTTCAGGATGGATTGCCACTGAGGTATGTTTAGCATCTCATTGAACTAGTTCCACAAGCCACATTACCAAACCTGCCCCATTACCAGATGAGTCCCATCAAACATGCCAAGTTACAAAGCCAAGTGAAGGGCCTGTTACAAAAGAAGCTTATTTAGGAAAGCTTTATCTTGGGCTCAGAACCCACTCTCTTCACCCTAAAGAAGGATGGCACATGGAGAATGCGTGTTCATAGTGAAGTCATCAGCAAAATTACGGTCAAGTATCAGTTTCCATTTCCCCAATTGGACACTATGTTTTACATATTATATTGGTCAAAGCTATTCACTAAGATTGATCTTAGAACTGGGTTCCATCAAATTTGATTCAAAACCAGGGATGAATGGAAGACCATCTTCAAGACCAAAGAAAACCTATACGAGTGGCTTGTAATGCTGTTCGGATACCTAACGCTCCATGTACCTTCATGCTACTCATGAACCAAGTGCAAAAGCCATCTATTGGCAAATTCATCTTCACCTCCTTTAATGACATCCTCATCTTCAGTTTCGAACCAACTGAACAACTAACTCGCGTGTGCACCAAGTCTTTCAAGTCCTCTAAATAGAGAAATTATTTGTCAACCTTAAATGGTGTTTGTTCATGAAGGAAAGTGTAAATTTTCTCAATTGTGTGGTCTCCATCCAAGGTATTAAAGTCAATGAGAAGTTAAAGCAATCATGGAGTGGCTTACTCTAGGGACCATTAATGAAGTTCGGAGTTTCCATGGATGAGCTACCTTTTATCACTGATTCATCAAAAATTTTAGCATACTTATTTCACTCATCACCTAATGCATGAAAGGGGAATTTTTTCTTGGACGGACGCCATTGAGACCAATTTACACAAAGTAAAGAAGATGCTCACAGAGGCACCCATCCTAACCTGACCTGACCTTAGTGAAGTTTTTGTAGTGGAGTGTGACGCTTCCCATATTAGCATATGTGGTGTCCTAAGCCAACGAGAGTGCCCAATATCCCTTTTCTGAGAAAAGTTAAATGAGGACAAGAAGTGATATTCCACTTATGATTTGGAGTTCTATGGGGTAGTCCAAGCACTTCAGATCTAGAGGTATTATTTGATCCATAAAGTGTTTGTTTAGTTCTCCGACCACGAGGCCCTTCGATTCCTCCAATGCCTAGAACTTTGATTCTCGACATGGTAAATGAGTCTCCTTCCTCCGTAAACACACCATTGCGCTCAAACAATAAATAGGCACCATAGACAAAGTTGTTGATGCCCTTAGCCTCAAGCTATACTTGTTGAAGACCATATGAGGTGGTCAGATTTGAACTCCTTCTTGAACACTATCAAGCCAATCCATACTTCAACATGGTTGTGGGCAATGACACAGGCAAAGCTTCCTTCACAAAAATCAATGGGTACCTATTCAGGGGTAATCGACTATGTATCTCAAAGGGATCTCTCAAGTTGTGAATTATCGAGGAGTTGCATAGGGGAGGCATGGGAGGACACTTGCCGTGACCAAATATTATCCCTTATACAAGAAAGTTATTTCTGGTCACAGATGTGCAAAGAAATTGACCAATTCATCAAACAATGTATGACATGCCAATGGGCAAAGGGGCGATAGTAGAACTATGGCTTATTTCTAACCCTGCCCACACCACATAGGCCATGAGATGATCTTGGCATGGATTTTCGTACTAGGACTATGTTACACAAAAGTCAAGATGAGACTAACATGTAACTAATGCTATAGATCAAGTAGAAAATCAAGAGAAATGAGAGAGAATTAAAGGAAAGAAGATGAAGAGGAGATCCAGATGGCAAGAGGAAGAAAGGAAAAGAGGAAGGGGGACTAGGGGGAGTCTAACTTCACAAGGAGGATAGGAACTCATACACTTCATTCATCATATCATATACTATCGATTACAATATAACTACAAGTGTAACAACTCTTTGCTTCTATTAGTCCCATATTGTACAATACTGCTCTTATTCTATATGGGTTACATAACAAACACTGCCTCATGAAAGCATCCTTGTCCTCAAGGATTGAATGTAGATAGGCACTCGTGTCTTGTATCTGGTGAAGTTGTTCCATCTGCATTGAAAAGTACAATAAGAAGAACTAGATACACTAGTGCTAGTCTATACCAATATTAGCATGTGTGGCATCTTGATTCTCAAATATAATTGTCAACTTGTAAGTGAACTTGTCCATGCCTTGATCACTATGGTGTTGTGCATGTATTGTAGCAGATATTGATGAAAATTTGACCTTTTTGCTTGCAATGATTGAGGAAGACGAAGCTGAAGTTGGGTTCATCCTTGTTAAAGGGTAATGTTTTGCCTTTGGTGTCCTGTTGTTCAACAGATTGGCAACATCTGATTAAATTTTTGCTTATGTTCTCTGTAGTGATGGAATTGAAGCTTCGTGTGTGTGCAGCAATCAGTTTTTTCATCTATATCTGGCATGTGTCTGAACTTTAGGAAAACTTCTGCTTTAGCAAGGAGTGATGGTGCTGTTGTAACAAGGTGTAGTTGGCATCTGAATTATGCTGGTACTGCTGAGATGGTTAATTTTCAGACACTTGTAATAATGCTGAAGAGGCATGTATATGCTTATTGTTTGCTCTGAATTGATTTAACTTAAGTTGAAAATATGTTGATGCTATAACTCCCAGGTTAGAAGGGGCCTTCATATGATTCAGATCCGGTGCATCATAGATGGACTGTGTAGATTGCAAATTAGCATGATTGTCCGTGTGTTGAGTAGGGCACTTGGCTTCTGCCTTTACAGTTGAAGAACGAGAATTGATGACCCAATAAGGAATATGCTGTAATGCCATATGATGTCTGAATATTGAAGGAGGAATGACAGCTTCAATGATGGTAATAGTGACTAGTTCTGTGTCACAAAAGCAAGTATAGCCTTCCTCTGGAAAATAGAATAGCAAATTGTTAATGCAACATTGCCAATAAATTCTGCCATGCAGCATATTCTAGACACATCTAGCTTCATATGAACTCTTATACCCAATGATACTTGGCTTGTCAGTTTGTGAATGCATATGCAGATAGGAGATACTACTGTGAGGAGCAAATGCATCAGCCACCTGGTGATCACTCCAGTTTTGTAGGTTGTGGTGGTTCCAAAGGCAATGAATCTTGTTGGTATTTCCATAATTGTAGACGATTGCAGTACATTTGGAATTTGTTGAATGCTATTAGTCTTTGATTGTGGTAAATATTTAATCCACAAGGTAGAGCTTTCACATTCATAAACATCATTAAGGAACTGCAAAGCCTAGATATAGTCTAAATTTTACAACTGGAACAATGCCTGGACTTTTGCTGCTTATACTTTCAATTGTATGTTGTTGATGATGCAAAAAGGATCAAACACCTTATGGAATATTTCTTGAGCTGCATCCAATGCAATGTTATTGAATTAAGCAATGAAAATACCTGCTGTTTCCATGCTGATCTATTTTCTTGGTTAATGTGTGAAGAATGTGATGAGTGATGGAATATAAGTCCCTGAATTCTTGCTGAATTAGACACCTGGGAAGATCAGATGAGGAGTGGCAGGGTGTAATGGTATGGAGAACAGCAGTAGTGTTTGGTAGGAAGATCAAACTTTTGTCAGTAACAAAGCATCAGAACAAGG
Organism: Nepenthes mirabilis; assembly: GCA_025585075.1. Classification (NCBI taxonomy): domain Eukaryota; kingdom Viridiplantae; phylum Streptophyta; class Magnoliopsida; order Caryophyllales; family Nepenthaceae; genus Nepenthes; species Nepenthes mirabilis. The sequence goes on along the minus strand of JAODPA010139458.1, from coordinate 32,767 downwards.
GTAGTAATGGCTGTAGAAAGGTTCGTGTTAGATTTAAAAGCTGTTATCCAAGAGTTTTGTTGGATATAAACAGATTAATTGGAGTTCAGTGTTTTGCTAGCAGAGAGGTATCAAATTTGAGATGTTGAGAAGGCTGTGATGAGGTCAGCAAGCTCAATCACTATAATAGTATCTGTTGAAGGAAGATAAAGGGTCTCAGGAATAACAAGTTGCAGATGTAGGTTGCATGATCACAGAAGGGTAATGTATCCCCTTGTATTTTCTGCTGACTCTTTCATTGTCTGTTCTGATTTCCAATTCTCAGGAGCTTGGAAAGTCACAATTCAGTAGTAAGCATTTATAATGCTTCTTACTTATGCCTAATCATGTTTCACGCTAGTGGTTGTAGCTGATTTTTTTTTTTTTTTTTGAGTCTGTTGGCTCAGTAGCAGATTTCGTTGGACCATAAATGTTGTTGCTGAAATAGTTGCAACTATCAACTGAATTAAGTTGCGTCAACTGATCAGTAGCAGATTTTTTACATACAAGATTGTGGCTCAAGGTAATAATTGAAGGTTGCAATAACTAGTCTAGAACCAAGAAAACATAATTTTAATCCATGGCTCAGCTTCTTGAACAACAGAGTTCAGGATGCAGATCATTAATATGAGGGAGAGGGCAAGAAAAACAATTGAATATAACAGGGCAATTGATTCAGATCAAGAAAACAACAGAATTTTGTTACTGAAGTAAGAGAGCAATTGAATTCCAGTGTTATTGCTGAATGTGTAAGAGATGAATTACAGTCTCAGATCATGAAGTTGGACAGGTACAAATGGAATGTCAGAACTTTAACTTACTCCTGAACTTGAAATGAAACAAGTTGAACAAGTAAGATTGGTGACTGAACTGGAATTACATCATGCTACCATAATCACCCAGAGATCACAATTGTATACAGAACTGGAATTTGTCAAATAAAAATAGGCTTCCTTTGTATAGAAAAACTGTGATTTGAGAGTTTGCTGAATTTGCAAGATTTCACTCAATTGGTCATGAACTTGCTGAATATGATATTGCAGCCTCAATCAGAGGACTTTGAGAAGCATGAAGGCTTGTTCATACACTTGTTGATGCAATTAAACCAGAGCATCAATTATAGATCAAAACAGAACAATAATACTATTCATTCACCAGTTGTAACAGAATTTGTAATTATTCCATTTGTTGTACAATAACCCATCTAAGATAGCAAGAGGTTACTCACGAAGGTTCAGCAACTGATAACAGAATTGCTCACAAGTGCTCAAGAATTTGCAATTATATCATTTGATGTAACTGTTGCCATAAGGTCATGAAGACAACCGAGGGCTACTAAAGACTACTGTTTGGAACAGCAATTTCAGAATATTGAGTCCTCAACCAAGATTCAAGCGACTTGTTGATGGAGAGCTTGTATAAGATATTATCAAGCAAAACAATTCCAGATATTCTCATAATCAGGATATCAATCAGATCTAGCTCTCTTGTATAAATTCAGCAATAGGGAAGTATTGTAAACCAATGGAACAGAAATTTATAAGCTCACTTCCCTGATTTACTGCTTCATATATACATTTCAGACTTTGCCAATATGGGATTTCCATCAGAATTCAGGAACATAGGGTTTCAAGGAGTTGCTGAATTAGCAAGAACTCAGCAAGATTGTGGCACCCTGAAACTTCAAGAATCAGCAGAATTTATTACTGCAGTGTAATATCAAGAACTGTAACCAGAATGACCAAGAATGCACAAATCATCAAGAACTCAATAATTTGTTGTAGTACAAATCATGAATAATGAACTGTTACTGAAGCATGAACTGAATTATCTGAAATTTTGAGTTGCTCAGCTTGAGAAAAAATATTATTGTGGAGTTTGGTGAAACAAGAAAAATTTCGGGATCCAAGGAAAGACAAGAACGAGTCTTTGATACAACTTGTTACATAAAAGCCAAGATGAGACTAACACGTAACTAATGCTATAGATCAAGTAAAGAATCAAGAGAAATAAGAAAGAATTAGGGAGAAGAAGATGAAGAGGGGATCCTGACAGCATGAGGAAGAAAAAAAAAAAGGAAGGGGAATTAGGGAGAGTCTAACCTCATAAAGAGAATAGGAACTCATACTACCGATTACAATAGAAATATGGCCATACATATGTAAAGTCATGCAAGCTAACACCCTAACTACAAGTGTAACGACTTTTTGCTTCTGTTAGTCCCCGGTTGTACAATACTACTATTATTCTATATGGATTACATAACATACTACCAAGAACTAAGTCAAGACATGATTCCATCTGCATAGTGGTTGACATATTTACAATGATAGAACATTTCCTTCCATGAATGGGCACAACCGATGCATTGCAAGGGGCTCAAATCTACTTCAAGGAAATTGTCTGACTACATGGAGTCCCTAAAATCATCACTTTGGATAGAGACACCCCATTCATAAGTAATTTTTGCGGGGCATTAGGGGGACTTAACGGGGACAAAACTTCATTTTTCAAGCACATGCCACCCCCAAACGGATAGAAAGATAGAGATTGTAAATCAATCCACCAGGAATTTACTCTTAAGCCTCATCGGTGACAACCCTTGAAACTAGGATTCCATCATAGCACAAGCAGAAGTCACTTACTATTTGTCCAAAACTGATCAACTTAGTTGTTTCCCTTGGAAGTTATTTATGGACAAAACCCAAGGCATGTTCTGAACCGTACACCCTTTCCTCATACCAAATCAAGTAGCATGGAAGCCGAAAAGTTAGCCACACATATCTGCGAGATACACACTCAAGTATGGCAAATATGGAAGAAGCCAATAGTTGCTACAAGAAGGAGGCTGACCGCCACAAACAGCATGTCATATTCTACGGAGACCTCATCATGGTTCGTTTAAGGTAGGAACGCTTTTCCACGGGACATAACAAATTCACTGACAAAAAGTTTGGACTTTGTCAAATGTTTCAAAAGATCGAACTCAACACCTGTCAAGTCCAAATTCTTACAAGGAAACCCCAGCCACCTAGCTTGGTGAAAAGACGACACAAATGAAACCACCTTTCCTAGTAATCTTCAAGTCCTTGACACTCGGATCATCACCACTTTCGGAGTAGTTACATCTAATACTTGTTGAGATGAAAAGGCATGCTAGCATTGGAATTTTATTGGGTCAGTTTACGACAACTTGTGGGACCATCTTGGGAAGAATTAATCCAAGTCAACCTGAGCCAAGGGAGGAAGATGATGCACAATGGATCGGGTACCCAGACTTGAATCCCAACCCTTGACAGCTTGGAACCACTCACCCAACAACTCCCATTATTACAAGGGAGGCTTCCCAAAAAATTAATCCCAAGGGCGACAACCAAACTTAGAGCTCCTAAAGCCAAGCTGCCACTTCCCCAATTGGAAACCAACCCATGGGCTGTTGCCGAGAGCGATCAGCCTTGGCTCCCCCAAGGCCCCAACCTAGTGGTGTAACACCAGTTGATTATTTCCAACACCATTTTATTCTTTAAATTGGGCACTCTTTTTTTTTTTTGTTTTCTTGGGTTATGTGATAAGCTAGATTGCCAAACTTCTAACCATGACTGATAATCTCTAAAGAGTAGTGAGTCCTCTCATTAGTGAACGAACCTCAACACCTAGGTGAGCATGTCCCAAAGATGACTACCAAATGTGAGAAATTTCCTTTTAAGGGTAAGTGACGTTCCATATTTTGTCCTTGTACTTCGAAATACCAATATTCAATCAAACGCCAGATATTGTTCTCAAAATCTATCTTCATCAAGTTCTCAATCATATGTGTCTAGGGAAAAAGTTGCTAGTTCAAATAGTGGTCTCACTTGCTGTAATCTCTAAGAAGCAGTAGGATGGAATAAATTCGAATGATACCAACTGTTAATGCTTAGCATTGACAATTGGGCTGCCAATGTATGAGGCTACCAACTTGAGGCTCTAAGGAGGGGTTTGTTTTATGCAATCACTTCTACATTACAAAAAAGCTATTTTGGTCATTTGAGCATAACACTTCAGGCAAAATGAATAAATCTTACTGTCATACTATGGTTGTGGTTAATGAAAGGATTTCAGGGATTCAAGATAACTAATGTATTTTTTAAAAGGTAGCATATGATTTGGTGGAACACCTTAAGCAAGAGCTTAAGTTGTCAAGTGCAAACCCAACAATAAGTTTTATACTTAACATATCTGGGTTTAAAGTGTAAACTAAAAATCAAGGTCGCTATTGCCATGTCTTAAATTTAACTATAAGAAATTGGAGTTTCTAGGATTCCAACTAAACAAATTGATCAGGGAGTCTCTAATACCAAGTCAACCAACATCGCAAACGTTCATGAAAATATTGGTATTAGTACTAATTGTAACCATATCGATATTAGATAATACTTATCGGTATCGGATAAATTAGAAAAATTCCTAAAAATCGTAAGTTACCGTCGGCAAATGTTGGCCGATATATCTATCAAATATCGGGTGTATCACCTGATATATTAAATATCAATCGATATATTGTCGATACAACTTATCGGAGAATACCCAAAAATATTGACCAATATTTTTATCCATGGCATTGAAAGCTTAAGCCATTAGCAGAGTTCCCAGCAATACATTTTAGGCTCTTATATTTGGTAAGTCAGACCATCAGCCAGAAAGTGTAAGATCAAAGGGTGTCTATTTCATGAAAAATCCAGTAATTTTGACTTGAGTCAAGAGCTGGTGGATCCAGGTTGGATCTTTGGAGCTTCATAATGAAGACAATTACTGCCATGAGTTAGTGGATCTATCAAACAAGTATAACACTTTCTGAAGCCAAAAGATGCCAAATTCAGATAGAACTCTCATCATAGCTCTAAACATGGGCCACAACCTGTCGTTGGATATAATAATGCTATTTAAAAAACGGATAAAGATTGTGCTGCCAATCAAGGGAACATAAGTTAGTTGGCAGATGTCTTCACCAGGACAGTTGCCAGATGTGCACTATGAGGGGTGTTTCAGAAAATAGAAGCTCTTGCAAGTCCAACAAAAAGCAAGTTTCACAAAATTTCAAATCATTAGCACTATTTCAACAGTTTTGTGTAATGCCCACCGTAAATCCATGAGGTCCCTGGAGGCTCATCCTTTTCCACCTCAAAAAGGTAAAACTGAAGGCAGTACAAAAATACAGATGTACCTACATTACAGTTCTTTTTTCCTTTTCTTTGATTTTAGACAAAATATTTTTGGCCTTTCTTTCAGTAGCACTACAATTCCAAAACTCTACTGTTAAAATTAGAGTTCAGAGAATCCCACGATCCTCATGATTTATCTTGATTATGTGAGGGTGAGACTCTGAGTCCCATTATCTATCTTAGTTTTTTTGATTATGTAAGGGTCAAGCTCTAATCTGTCTTATTATCCATCTTGGTTTCTTGGGGTGCCAGGGTTTCCCATGTGTTTTGTCTTTCATCTATATTTTTCCTCTGTTGTTCAAGTTCTATTGAGGTTTGGTAGTTCCTAAAGGCATGCTTGGAATGTTTTGTATGGGGTATTCAGGCTTTACCAACAAATTCTGGGAGGACAAGTGTAGCATCGACATCAAGAACAAAGTCTGAAGTCCAAGTAAAGTATGGTTGGCTAAGTGAAACAATATATGTTATTCCTCTCTGTTTAGTGTAACAGTATCCATGAGTAATTCAATTTTATATCATTCTTTATTATCTCACTCCAAGTTTTTCAACATGCATCTTTCTTTCTTCTCACCACTAACGTCATCAAACCACATATTTCTCATTGGCATAGGCCTAAGTTTTATGTATCCAAACCACTTTAAACTCCATTCTTTCAAATTCCCTTCTGTAGGTGTTCTTCCAACTAGCTATGGATATCTTCTTTGATTTAATTCCTTTCTCATTTTTTAAAGTTTAATATTCTCATAACCACAATACTATTGTAGATTTTTTCTGATTGATAGGTCAAACAGTTATATAAATGATACTATCATTTCAATTTTAAAAGTGTTCTTCCGAATACAAGGCACTCCTGATTCATTTCTCTATTAAAACCAATCTATGTTATTCAATCCAGCAAGTCATCGTCGGTCTTTCCATTTTCTAGAAGAGCTAATCCAAGGGAATGAAATCTATTATTCTTAGGAATCTCTTGATAATTATTTTTGAAATAGCAATTACAAACTATCATCAGCAACTAGAGAAATTGCAGTTCGCCAAAAATTGCACTTTGCCGGCCTTTAGATTTATCAGTCTCTGAGCATGATAACAGTTATATGACTGCAAACAATATTCATATAATTTGGTGGTTTTTCATGATTGTGATGCTTTCTTAGTTTGAAGACATCAAATAAATGTTATTAGACCCACTCATAGGCCCAATCTTTCTTACTGCGTTCTTTTTTTAAGCAATTGCACTCATGTTGCCTACTGCCCACTGAGCAATTGCTAAAAGTGGTTTGGGAAAATGTAGGCTAAGAGGAAACAACCAGATACATAAAGAGCCCATCTTAACACAGAATTATAGAGAAGCTCAAGCTTTACAAATTATGAATCTAGTAAGCAGCTTTTCAAAAAGGATAACCAAATACAATAATGAATAACAGGCAATGAGGCTTGTTTATTACTTAATCTAATAACCAACCAAATCTAACAATCAAATACTAAAACTTAAGGGTTTTTCAAGAAATAGAAATATCATTCTTTAACAAGTAATATGACAAATACCACGTGATTAATTAATTATATTCATATCTCAAAAGATATGCCAATCAGCATTATGATTGGTTAAACTTTGATATTTCAACCCAATTGACAATCATTTGGGCTTATGGATTTTTTTTAACCCCAACCTGAAGCATGTTTCCAGTAATAAAAAATTCCAGTCCTAGGATGAGTTTCTAGCATTAAGCATCTTACAACAAAAAATTGCCATCTCGGAGTACTAGAAATTAGGCATCTATCAACCAAATCTTCACTCAGAAGCAAATTCCATATTGAAAGGTAAAAGAAATTCATACCATTCTTCGCATGGCATGCTCAAAGCACCAGAAGGCATCTGCTTCATTTTCAAGAAGAATTACCATTGGAGAACAAATGTCATTCATCCCTGACCACAAATGAAAAGTAACCCAGAGATCTACATGAATGCTATTAAGTTGATAACACAATATTGCAACCAAAGTGTACTACTGCCTTTGCTCAATTTGACATTCACGTTGAAAAACATATATTTCCGACATTTAAAGTTGTATAGTGAATGTGGTTCACATTATTCTCATTATTACTCTTCACTTCAAGGGAAGAGTTGGTTTGGTTACTTTGATATTTAAATGCAGATAAGATTGCAAACTTATCTAATTTGTGCACCGGATATGCATTGAATAAGACTATTCTGAGACAGTGGTGCAGACCAAACACTGCTGTCAAAATCGGGCAAAACGTATATTCTTTTTCGTTCCATTAAAAAAATAAAGTATTTCAATTGCAACAATCGCCATGTAGGACTAGGTCAATCACAATTCCAATCCTAATGGTTTGAATTGGAATTCCTTTTGCATTAAAAAAATTCTAATTGCGAGAGGCAAAGAAGGTAGAGAGTGAGGTGAAGATTAAAGCATATGACAACTTGTATGTGTGACTTAACACAAAGGAGCAACAGTGATTTCTTTATACTAGCTAAAGCAGGAGACAGGAGAACCAAAAACTTGAACCAAATGCAATATAGGGTGGAGAGAACTGAACCTGTTGGCATGAGGATATCAAAGAGAGAATTAGGAGATATTTCCACCCCCTTTTTTTACTAATGAAGATAGGAAGGACACTATAGTGCTTAATAAATTGACTCTAAGTAAAATTTAAATTGCTCTTTTTTTTTTGGGTAAGTAAATTTAAATTGCTCTTATTATTGCAGTATTGGAAGAGAGGAAGTTAAGCATTGGAAAAGATAGGAAAACAAAAGGCTTGAACCAAATGCAGTAGATGATGGTAAGAAGTGAGAACTTATTGGCATGAGTATATCAAAGAGAGATTGAGGAGATATTTTTTTGATGAAGATAGGAAGAACATTATAGTGCCTAAAGAAGTTAGTAACTCTTAGAAGTAAATCTAAATCGCTCTTATTATTGTCATATTGGAAGAGATGAAATTAAAAGGCCTTGAAGATTATGAAGATAGAGAAGGAAGTTGGATCCAATGATGCCCTAGTGGAAAATTGACAATGTATGGAAAAAGGAATTTCATGGTTGACTAGATTATTAAATAAAATCCTATGTACCAAGAAGACATTGGATGAGAGGAGAAAGAGCACTTTGGTATGCATATAAAAGAACAAAGGAGACACTGTCTTGTGCTGACTTAAAATGATGAGCTATACAATGACGTCACGTTAAATGAGGCTAAGGTTGGATGAGAGGAGAAAGATTACATTGGTACCCATATAAAAGAACAAAGGGAATACTAAGCTATGTTGACTTAAGATGATTAGCTGTATAATGACGTCATGTTAAATAAGGTCAAGGAAAGATATTAGTGTATCATAAACCCATAGGGATTCATGCCATATGGCTCTCGTGCCTGATGGACAAAGAAAATGAATATATCAAGGGTCATGCATGATTAGAGAATATTGCTCAAACTTAAAAAATACTAAAAGGTGGCTAATAGGTTTAGACATATTGTATAGAGAGGCATGCGGGGCAGTATAATAGCAACAGTGAAGATGAAGATGTTGAAATGGAAGTGTAGTCATAAGATACAAGCAACATTCAAAATGATACTATAAGAAAGAAACTCCCGGTGTTGTACCTATAAAACAAAAGAAAGTTGCGAACATGTTTGGGGTATTTTGATCATGTAAAACAAAGTGTCTAATATGCTTTTTCGAAAACGTCAGAACCAGGAAGAAACTCAATAGAGAATAAGTAGAAGGTGGTCCAATTGAAGCAAACCACTAGGCATAATTTCGCACATTTGGACTTAACACAGGATACAGCCAATAACAAAGCTGAATAAGGGGTAATAATCCATGTAGCCACCCCCACTTGTGATAAAATGCTTAGTTTGGTTTGGTAATAAAAATTATAGTTGCTAATGCTGTAGGCTGCCAGTGTCAAGTATTAGTCATTGGTGGTGGATATAGGTCATGGGCAGCTTTAGTGTTGCAAAGTCTATCAACTATCAATAACTTGTTAAAAAATTTATCAACTATCACCAGTGCAAAAAACTTGTCACGAGCTTTAATTGTCAATTATTAGCACTGTCAGTTTGTCAATATTAAGAATCTTTAACTAGTTCTAGTCATCTTAGTCTATTAAGTTGGTTAAGCAAGTCACAGATATTTAGTCCAGTTGAAGCACTAACATTGGCTTATGTCCTTGCACCTGAGGGTTTTAGGGATCCAGAGGGACCATGGAATTTGCAAAACACTTTTTCCATGGTTCACTTGATCTTTTTTAGTTCATAGATTCAAGTCATTCGGTTGTTTCTTTTATGAGTTGCTTTTTTGATTAAAAAAGTGAAGGTTACCTCGAGTTAGAATCAAATCATTTCAGATTATAGTCTTTTGTTTATAATCAAGACAATGATTGGTTGCTTTCAACGTCCAAGGGGTGATTTGGATTTCAGGGGTTGAAAAATTTTGCCACCTTTAGTGGTGGCAACAAGTAGATTGGGTCAATTTTGAGCTGGTGATTTCAGGTTTGGACCAATACAAATCTCTAACCATCTTGTGTTCAGTTTGTTTCCATTCTCCTGATCATCCAAGTCTAGGATCTTCCCAGGAAGAGAATTTCATGCATTGCTTTCGATGTTAGGTAAATTGAGATTCAAAATACCTCATGTTTGGATTGTGCACGTGTATAGTCATATTAATTTTCATTAATTTTCAGCTTTGGTCCACATCAGGTTTCAGGTAGATCAGTCTGATCTTCCAAAACGAATTGGACAAATTTTCACCACCTCTACTGGAGATTACATGTGAAAGAGGTGTAGTGAACACTGGTTCAAGAGAGTGCCATAAGGCTAAATTCTCATGTTCAAATTTAGTCTTAGGGATCCCCCTAGTAATTGAATGTGATAATTAGAATTTCAACTATGGAAACTGTCAAGTATATTATTAAGTATAGAGAAGGGAGAAAAGTAGAGGCAAAGGCTTATTGCTCAATGAGCACTAAACATTCAGATTTATAGAAATATATGGGTATAATTACAATAATACCATTTACCCAAATAACACTCTCCCTCAAGATGGTGCATATATATCATATATGACAAGCTTCTTACAGATATATTCAACTCTAGAACCTTTTAAAGATTTGGTAAATAAATTAGCAAATTGACAGTTTGAACTAACAGAGGAGATGGCTTCCTCCTTTGTTAACCGTTTTTCTCGTACAAAATAGCAATTAATTTCGATATGCTTAATCCGCTCGTGAAATATAAGGTTTAAGGCGATGTGTAAGACAATTTGATTGTCACATATCAATTTTATTGATGAAGAACAGTCCACTCCAAAGTCCGTGAGGACTCTTTTTATCCATATCAATTCACAAATACTAGTGCCATTGAGCAGTACTCAGATTCTGCACTTAAATGTGATACCATTGAATACTTTTTGCTTTTTAAGGATATTAAATCTCCACCTATGAATTCACAATACTTGGATGTAGAATGACGGTCAACTAAAAATCTTACCCAATTAGCATCTAAATAACCTATAATGTTAGAATGCTCTCTATTATCATAGAATAACTCTTTGTCAGGAGCTTGTTTAATATATTGAAGAATATGCACAAAAACTTCCAAACGAATTTCTCTCGGAAAGTATAAGAATTGACTCACTAAACTTACTACAAAAGAAATATTTGGACGAGTTGCAGTGAGATAGTTAATTTTGCAACCAATATTCTATATTGTCCAGTATTGTATATCAAGTTTTCTTCATCAAGTAGCAATTTGATATTAAGATTCATTGGCAAGTCACATGGTCGAGATATGAACATACTTGCTTCACTTAAGGTGTCAAGAGCATAATTGCATTAAGAAAATAAATATTCCCTATTTAGATCTTGCAATTTCAATTCCTAAAAAGTACCTCAATAGTGCTAATAAAATAAATATTCTCTTATGCATTTAACGTCATCTCCGATGATAATTATATTATCCATATAGAAGACTGTCATAGATGTTTTCTCATAGATGAATGATGATAAAATACTGAATGGTTAACACCGCACTGTTTCAATCCAAATTGTAAAATAACCAAACCATGTTCGAGGAGATTGCTTTAAGCCATATAAATATTTTGTAAGGTGACAAACCTTGTTAGACCTTCCTTGAGTAACAAACTCAGGTGGTTATTCGATATAAACTTCCTCCTATAAATCACTATTCAAAAAGGCATTTTTGATATCCAATTAGTACAAAGGCCAACAATACATAGTAGCAAATGTCAAAAAGATACGAGCAGAAGGCATCTTAACAATTGAAGAAAATATATCAATATAATCAAGCCAATAAACTTCGGTATAACCCTTTGCCACCAGGCAACCCTTAAGGCAATTAGTAGTGCCATTAGAAGAAAGCTTCATAGTGTAGATCTACCAACAATCTACGGTAGTCTTGTCAGGAGATAGAGAAACTAATTTCCAGGTACTATTAGAGGGCAAAGTAGATATTTTATTGAGCATAGTAGTACACCACCATGAATTTGCAAGGGCTTCATTAATAGATTTAAGAATAGAAACAGGAGATAAGGAAACAATAAAAGAAGAAAACATTTATGAAAAGGCATTGTAGGAGACGACATTGGGAATGAGATATAAAGTTATACAATGATAAGTACCTTTACGTTGTGCAATTTGAAGGTTCAAATTGGATGGATGATGGGCTAGTGAAGGATCTAGAAGTGAGGTGACTGGAGTCGGCATGCCTTCTAGAGGAGCATAAGGGAGTCATACATACACATGGATATTTGATCTCTTCAATCAGGAGGACTTCACTATATGTTTGGACTCAAATGTACCTCCAGGGTAGTAGATATTGCAAAAGAACTTGGAGGAGGAGGTAGAGGAATGGGAAGAGAAAGAGCCTTTGCCATAGAATTGGAAGAAAGTAAAAGAGAAGTAAAGTAGGGGGCAAACTCAAAGAATTTACATCTGCACAAATAAAGAACTTGTGCGGCTGAGTAACATTGATACCACTTTTGGTGTTTGGCATATCTAAGAAAAATACTTTTGAGAGAACAAAAGCTAATTTGTCACGACTAAGAGATACATTATGAACGAAGCATACGCATTTGAAGACACGAGGATGTGACGAGTAGAGAGGGTCATGGGGAAAAAGAATAAAAAACGGAATTTGGCCGTGGAGCACAGATGAGGGTATATGATGAGTCATCCAAAAAAATCAAAGGGGTATGCATAGGAGTAATGTACGAGCAGTTTTGATAAGGTGTTGATTCTTTCTTTCAATCACCCCATTTTGTTGTAGAGTGTGAGTAAGACGACTGATGGATGATATTGTATGTAGACATGAAGGAACAAAACGATGCATAAAAATATTCCTTGGCATTATCACTGTGTAACATTCAAATGGAAATGCTGAATTATGGGCGTATCTTAGTACAAAAAACGGTAAAAATAGAAAACACTTCTTGCCAATCTTTCATTAATATAACCAAATCATTTAAAAATAATCATCAATAAATGTGACAAAATAATAATAACCAGTCTTGGAGAGAACACGACTAGAACCCTAGATATCCGAATGAACTAACATGAATGAGCAAAAGCCTATTTATTGACATGATTTACAAAAGGACTACAACTATATTTTCCTAATCGGAGAGACTGACACAAAATTTTAGAAATATGATTGATCGGAACGACGGCAGTGGGCCAACCCTAAAGGGTAAGAGGCCCAAAATCTATAGCAGTCCGATTTTCCCTGGATGGTCAACGCTGCCGTTAACCGGAGATGTATCCCAAGTAGGCCAGACGCGGCCCAGATCGAAATCGGCCTACATACCCTTTCTTATGCTCAATAGTCATCTGCCCTAATTCTCCATGACTTCTAAGATGTCAATCTTTTCTGTAATGGAAATCTTCCAGAATTAGAGCACATTTCGGAAGAAAGGCCCTTAAATCAGCGCGCAACTCTCAGAGGCAACCTCAACGGTCACTATATGTGGCATTTCTACAGAAGGAAATGAATCCGTCTTCCTGATCATTGCGGCCTAAAATGGCGCTTGTATCCATACGAGGAAAGGAAATGATCCTCTCAGAAAACGGGTATCCCGCCACACCACCTAAGGAAGGCGGCGTAGGCCCACGGCTATAAAAGGGCATGGAGATTCATTCTATGGGGACGCTCTCTTGCATAGTCAAACTAGCTAAAGCTCTCTAACTCTCAAGCAACCAATTTCTTTGCCTCTCCTCTACTAGTTCTCTGCGAACTCAGTATTCAGAAAGGTCGCTCACTACGAGCACTCCACGACCAAAACCACTCACCACGAGTGCACCTCTGATCTTCATTCTCAAATCCTCGCCCAACATTCATCTTTGCATCCCTTGATTTTACCTTCTTATTTTTAGAAGGTTGATTACTGACTTGAGTGCTAGAGAATGAACTGAGGAGCGAGTCCCGCCATTTTTCTCTGATTTCTCGTCGTTTGTTGTGATGTCCAAGGTCCCAGGCATGCAGGACGGTGACCGAAACCCGAAGAGCAAATTTGACCCGAATCCGTTCAAAGTTTGGATTCAGCCAAAAACGGCATCGCAACAAGGGACGCGTCACTTCTATTTAAGGCGACACGTGTTTGTACCCTATTGAACCCACCTCAACGCATAGTGGCAGACGTCAAATCGCGTCATTGCGTAGTTAGTTTGTGACGGTCAAAGTTTTGATACGACCAGAAAAAGCACATGTACACAACAAGCCAGCCGGTTGGCCAGCAAGAAGTAAATAAAGGAGAAAAAAGAGGAAAGCCAGGCAAAGGCATAACAATCGACGCATCGATGGAATGAACTTTTTCCATTAATAAAAGCTTTGTATACAACAGCAATTACAAGGAAAAACAAAATACAAAAGTCTAAACTAAGTCACGGGTCCACTAGGAGGGTGAGGCTCCCCTTCAACCTGGGTGTAGTCCACTAAGTCGTCATGCTCTATAGCCGCGCTGTTCAGTGGGCTGAGAATGCCAACTAGGAAACCAGGCGACACTAGGGAGATAATCCGCCTGCATAGGTTGACACCTTCTCAAATTCTGGTCTTTAGCAGTGGGCTCACCTCCTCAGGACACAGGCGGACTGACATCTCAGCTTTAAGTGTGGTGACCTTCACTCGAAGTTTGCCAGCCTACTGCTTAGCCCTGGAGGCCTAAGCTTCCAAGCTCCCCAGCCTCTCTCTCAACCCTACCAACTTAGACTTGAGGGCAGCATTCTCCTGCTGATCTCTTCGAGCCTGGGTAGCGTTCTTTTCCCTATCCCTTTGGACCTTGGCGACAATGGCGTCCACACGAGTTAGGAGCTCTGTTAGCCAAAGAATTTCCTCCTTCCTTTGTTCGATCATTTCACCCTGCTGGTGCAAGCCCTTCGCTACCGCACCAAGTACTCTTTGGTCTTGCAATTCCAACAAAATAAGAACAAAAATAAATCAAACCACGTTGGCGTAATTAAGAGAAAGAAGAAGCTTCTCTCGAAAGTTTACCATCAAGAACTTGCGTTTCTTCCTCTTTCTCATTGGTCTCTACGACCCTAAGCTCTGTTGTGGGAGGTCCTATGATGGGCCAGCCGAGAAACTAAGTGTGGTGGCCATATGAGCCAACTCTCTAGTGATCATCGCTCTCTCTACAACTCCGGCTCCATCATAAGGGACCTCCATTGGAGTGGCTTCCACAATGCCCGTCGCCGCAGGAGGCAGAGCAATGGTGAGACTAATGCCACCAACATCCACCAGCTTTGCAGGTAGCTCGATGGCTGGCTCCTCCAATCCTCCGACCTCAGGCTCCAACTCCACCAGCGCGGCAGGTGCAATAGAATTGCCCTGCGACAGTGGCTTGACGCCAACTTCTCTTGTGGCAGATCCCTCAATGACTCCCAAATCCAAAAAGCTAACAGGAGTCTCCACCACAAAATGCTCTCCAACGCCAGCCAGTCGTCTGGCCATGCAATAATCTGCTTTGTGGAGGATAAAGAGGAAGGTAAAACTAGTGCTGCACGCTTCTTTTTGAGGCTGCTAGGAGGTTCACCGATGACAAGAGCCCTAGCCTTCCTCTTGGGCTGTGTTGGCGCCGGCGGAGGAGCTCTAGGCTTTTGGACAGGTGAATGAGGACCCCAGCAAGCTCTCTTGGCCTCCTCACGAGACACCAGGTGATCCCTCCTAAACTCGTGAAGGTGCAGCGGCGACAGTAGTGCGGCTAGGGTTTTTGAAACCCTAGCTATGATACCATGTTAGGTATATTATTAAGTATAGACAAGGGTGAGAAGTAGAGAACGGTTAGTGCTCATTAAGCACTAAACTCCCATATTTATGACTCATATAGATACAATTACAATGCTACCATTTATCGAAACAACAGTAACCAAAAAACCAAACTAAAATTGGATTGGCTCATTCCAATTCTCAACTCAATTCATACCACAAATTTTGAACATAATCAACTCAATTCCAAATGCTGACTTACAGATAAAAGGTCCTAGACCCTACAAGAGGTTTATTGCTAGAAAAAAAAAGAAAAAGAAAAAGAAAATGATTCACCTTGAACATAACCAATGTCGCTGTCCACCCAAGCATAAATTGAAAGAACATTCCATAGTTTTGCCCCTTTAGCTTCACTTTGATAAAAGACAAGCGGCTGATCTGTCCGTACAACATCTAACCCTACAGTAGATATTGGATAGTACATTAATAAATAATAAAAGAACATATGAATTTGTATCATGAAAGACAGAGAGAGAGAGAGTAACAACGAGGCAACTAAAAGTGAGTTGATGCCATTAAGTGATCCCCCCTTGGCATCCTATGTTTGGATCTTTCCCGCTCATTGAAAAACAGGAAAAAAGCCAGGAAAAAAGAGCAGATCCTATACTTCAATGCAAGTGGACAAATTATCCACATGGGTCATATGGAACTATGGATATAGCAAGCAAAGTTCATAATAGACTCTGACTTACTGATTATAAGCTTGTCCGAGATAATTTCTTCCTAGACTAGCCAAGCTTGAATTTCAAGCTTATAAATTAAGCCAAGCTGGAATCAAGAGGCTCGGCTCATAAGGTTCACAAATAGGGGTGTTCAGATATCTTTCAATGAGCTCACAAGCTGCCCTGTAAATTCATTCGCTAATTGGTTTTTAAGAGAGCATTTATTCCTCCAAAAGACAAGGTAAATCACAATTATGTCAGACCAGTATTCATTCATCAAGCCCTGGTGCATCAAGGCCAACTGGGAGTGTTTTTAAACCATTATTGCTATAAACTTAAACATGATTGTTGTAATATAGGGCACACATGAACATGCAAAAGTTTAGTTGACAGCAACACAAATCGAGTATTGAACAATGATAGCAATCTATCAATGCTCAAGTTTGCTCATGCTTATCACTTTTAAAATGGGATGATCCCTGAATTCCTTTAAACCTTAGCTTGGCTAAGCTCAACTTAGCTCGTCCAAACCACTAAAGTTACCCATTGAATGAATCAAGAATATCCGGAAAATGAGGAAGCATTTTGATGACACCAATGACAAGATCCCATAATAGCAAATAGTCTAGTAACTGTAAGACGGTTTTCCAGTTAACTACATGGCATCTTTGATAAATAAGCTATTTATTGCTGCTTAGATAATTAAGTTATTTTGAAGATGTATTTGTCTGTAAGCATGAGCTGGTACGTGGGCATCTAGAACATCAGCCAACTGAACAAAAGAATAGATTTACAGGGTGAAAACTCAAGCATAATTAACCCACCCACCCCCCCCCCCCCCCAAAAAAAAAAAAAACTCAAGCAGATGAAAGTGTGATGAACCCATTTCATACCAATTTGTGGCAAAAGAAGCTTCCATTGAATCACCTTCTTGTCTAAGGAAGATTCATTAACATTTCCTCCCTGAGCCCAGTTATCCTGTGTACTAGCATCAGTTAAACTGTCTTGAATTGGTTGCCCATCATCAGTTATGATAGGTGTTGTAATGAACTTTCCACTTCCAATAACAGGCACCATTTTGTGACATGCTGCTTTCCATTCGTCATACTGCTGTCTAAGTAAATATTAAATAAAACCTCCAGTCAACACCTAAAGGATCAAGCGCACACCCATGCATGCATGAACACACCCACACAGAATTATGCATGCAGACACACATATGTTGACAAACACAACAAAAAAGAAGGATATTGGAGGCAGACACATATTTATAGTAACTTTCAGCATGGAACATTATAAAATATTCTAAACTATCCACTTTTTAAAATTGTATTCTCAACTTTTATTTCTCCAGATTCCGTAATGAACTTTTGAATTAGCACCAATTTAATACTAGGTAAAAGTTTATGCACATTCCAAGTTATATTTATAATAGCATGCATGTGATGCCAATTCTCCACAAATGTTAAAACAAAATTATTGTAAAGGCCTTTTTTGATAATTTTGCATTATGCCCGTACCACATGACACAGGAAAATTGAAGACCTAGTTTAAAATTTTCACATTATGTACATACCACAAGACACAAAATATGTTGAATGTGCTAGAGTTTTTTTTTTTTAATAGTATAAAATTGGTTCAAAAACAAAACTTGAGAATAAACTCGGAAAAAATAATGTTGAAAATATGTTGGTATTTTCCCCGTAATTCATGCTATATAAATGGAGGTTTTCAAGCAGACTACAGGCAAACATGTCAATAAGTGAAAGGTTTTCTGTGATAAATGTGGTTTGCACTAAGCTGATTACATATGATGGCCTATAGCAATTGGCTGATTTTGTATGGTCTGGGAAGGATTAGATATATAAATGGGCTTACCTCCAAAATGGCAACCAAGTTTCAAGCCAATACGTGCAAGTTAAAAGGAGCAAATATTGCACAAAAGTTCAATCCCACAAATGAGAACATAAATGCATTAAATACAGTTTAAATCCCCAAAACAAGCAAGCAACCAGATTGCTCTGGAACAAATTATGTAGATAGTTAAGGATTAAAAGTAGGAATTTGAAAGATAAATTGATATCCAGCACAATTATATGCTACCTGCGGCGTTGCCGAAGCAGATTTCGCTCATCAAAGGTACTGTTGGGATCATAACAACCCAACAAAAACTCCCAGACTGCTCCTCTAATTGAAGGGTGGACACCCTAAAAAAGCACACAAAAACCAGAACAGGAACAAAATTCTATCAGCGGGGGATCATCAAGAAATAATAACACCAATATGTCATGGCCATAGGGCTATATTTGACTTAAGGAATAGGAATAAGAAGTTACAAGCATTATTGAGCAACACCTGCTGCCATACCAATCCCAAACCCAAGACTTGCATATGCCTAGAGGGTCACATGGCACCAAATCAATCTCCATGTAAGACCCTCCAAACTCCCCACAGAAGTATTACATATCCTGGATAAGCCGTAACCTCCACGCTCAATGTATCAAGTCTAATAAATCCTCCATTGTTATCATTCAGCTGTAGTAAAGTATTATCTTTATTCCATCTACTATTTATGTTACTGACTTTAGTGTCAAGAGGTCTCCCAGAAAATCCTCCCAGGGTCCCTTTTACCTCTTGTTTCTGGTATGGTGTGCAAGAAACAGGTTCAAGGCTTTAGATCACGCTCAGATATGGCTTGTCAAAGTGTTCAAGTTGAATCACTTTTCTAGGTACATATCAACACGCAAAACATATGGTCTTTTATCTAATAACTCAAAGAATAAAAATGGTATATAACATAAGAAAATCGGGGCACAGAGTACATAAGATTTGCACAATGTGGGATTTAAGGGTTAGATGCATACAATCTCAACCTAACACTACAAAGACCCTAATTCTAGGACCTCCAAAGTTACAAAGAGTGGGGCTCATAGAGTTATGGAAAACCAATATTTTTTCTACAAACCTTTTCTAGAAAAACAAAACATTTCAGTGTGTGTTCAAATCCATGTTTTCTCACATTTTCCATTAGTCATAAAAAAGGGTTTTCTACAATTTTCTAAATCTAATTTATATACCAATATTTTGAAAATTTGTGATGGAAGAAACATGATTATATATTATCAAAAATATAAGTCTATGGGCAAATATTAATAATATATAATGAGAATTTTTATTTCATTTCATGATGAATTTTGTTTGTGTTTTTTTTTTTAAATCAAAATTACATAACAATTTTATGCAAGTTTTTTATCTTTATTAATGATAGTTGTACGAATTGTGTAATACACTAATATTTTGTTGATACA
This sequence comes from Nepenthes mirabilis, assembly GCA_025585075.1. Classification (NCBI taxonomy): domain Eukaryota; kingdom Viridiplantae; phylum Streptophyta; class Magnoliopsida; order Caryophyllales; family Nepenthaceae; genus Nepenthes; species Nepenthes mirabilis. Next base: position 13,279 of record JAODPA010139458.1, on the reverse strand, counting down.
AGATGCCAAAAGTGCAATCCTCTCATTAACATTAGGATGTAGTGAAAGTCAAGCCTAGTCTTAAGGTTCAAAGCTTCATGCCTCTTACATAATTCTAAGAGGTGTGTGCTTAGGCTCTAAAGTGCACGCCTTTAGCACCTTAGAATTTTTTCCAAATTTTTTTTTATGTCATTTCAAATAGGCTATTGAATTTAATTGTTACTTTAAATCCTAACTTAGTATTTGTGAAATTAGGATTGATGAAAGTAATGAGTGGTTGATCAAGACAATGATGGAGACTATGATAAGGATAATGAATTAGTATTTAATAATAATTCTTTGACATGGGATTTTGTAGTTAAAATTATTGGAGCAAACATTGCACTAAATTGAGAATTAGTTTGTCAACCTTGTTAAACAAGTGTCTAAAAGGCTACTTCAATGGAGATTCTAAATCAAGAAAATTCTAATTTACATAGACATATAAAGATAAAGAAATCATTCAAGTCTATAGGTCTAAGGAAATGGAGAAAGCTAAACTATTGTTTGATGATAATGATAAATATTAGCTTTTTTTATAAATATCTTGAGAATAATATATTAAGTTTTCTAATTAAATATTCCTGTGCACCTATGGTGAAGTGTGACTTATTATTACTATCCCTTATGTAGCCAATGGAACTATGATCTTATAACTATTGTCAAAAACATTTTTTGGTATTGCTTATTACATGTACATGTGTATGTGTATGTGTATGTGTATGTGTATGTGTATGTGCATGTGCATGTACATGTACATGTGTATGTGTATGTGTGTGTATTTCATGAATAACTTACTTCCAAAAGGCCTATGCTAGTACCTTTTGCCATGATAACCCCTTTGTGCCTTGCAGCTTCAACAATATTTGGTCAAACATTTTACAAAAAATAATATATTTATTATTCGTGCATCATCAGTTCAATAATAAATTTAAACTAATTATATTATTATTAACTTAAAGGTTGCTATCAAGGACTAAAGTACCTATAATAGTCACACTAGACTAATTGATAATTACCTACACTTCATTGGTAAGGTTTTAAATAAATCAGGTATTATCTTACTGAGACTCAACTCGTTAATTTCATGAGCTTAAAATTCTGATTGAGATCAAATTTATCTTATTCTCTTCCATTTTTTTAATGGAAAAAAAATAATTGGAAAATAAAACAAGAACAAAATTGAGTAATACATTAACTTCACAAATCAAACTTGAACAAATTGAGCTCAAAATTCTAACTGGATTATCACAAATCAAGTTTGAATGCTTTGTTATTACAAATAAATATATTATGTAATTCATTGTTTAAAATTGACTCGTTATCTAAACAAGTTCAGAAAAATAAGCTTGACTCAACTTGTTAATAGTATTAAGTTATAAACAAACTTTAACCAATTTAGAGCCCAATTAAAATTAATTTGGTCTTATTAACAATTCTAATCAAAGGTCAATTGATCTATGCATTGCAAACAACTACTAATATTGACTTGGGGAAATGAGCATGCTTCTATTGATTCAAATGAATACATTTTCTGGCAAAATTGCGGAAGTAGAAAAGTGGAAAAAGATAAACAAAACCAAAACGGCAGAAAACGGGAAACATTTTGCCAAAATGAATGAGCCCTTAATGTGATATCAAAGTTCACCCTCCAAAAAGGCACAATTTAGATAGAATACTAACCAGATGTCTCGTATTCAGTGCGTATAAATTTTTTCACTCATACATAAAATAAACGCTGGTTCACACTTGAAACTAACAGTAATGACAATTATGCAAGTAAATTAAGGTTACAGTGGAGCCTAGAATAAGTGGTCACATAAAGCTTCAGATACACCATGATAAACCCTAAAAGGGGACATAATCATAAAAAGTAGAATTTGAACATAAACTGGAAGACTTACTAGAATCTATGTTCCCATATTGCATAGCTCATACAACTGCATATACTTAACTCCAATGCTAACAAAGCACGGTCAATTAAGGGTGTTATATTTGAATTAATTGCAGGAATGTTCAACAGAAGTGGACGATTTCAGCAATTAAAGTTTGGTTAAGTTAGGGGCAACAAAAAAAAAACACAAGAAGATATTCTTCACTTGATCATAATTTAGCCATTTTTTTAATTTAACTTGCCTGCATGGAACTGTGCTTTAGATCATGGAAATAAGGAATTGCAATCTTGTAATTAATGCAATGTAACTCAACTGTAAGAAGTCATAGCCATTTTTTGCACAGGAAACCACTATGACAGATGTAAACAGTGTTAAAATTTTCACTCTGTTTCAAAACGCTAGGGATTGCAGGAAAAGAAAAGGAAAAGCAAAGGAGAGGGAACTCGAGAGATAAGGAGCCACGGAGTTCTATTACTTGGATAAGCAATGGGGATAAAAGAAAGGAAAGCAAATAATAGCATGTTAGCTGGCCTTAAAGCCTTCCTTGCCAGCATCATGCAATATAATGAAATGAGACAAGGGTAATCATCAAAGTACTATTGACTCTCAATGCTGCCTAAATCACACTAGTCGTGAGGAGATTCCAAATCACGAGCTATGAGAGATTCAGGTTGCTTCCACATTATTTCTCTCATACTAAACAATTGAAACAAAGAAAAGCCATCCCTCCCTTTTTTTCCTATTCAACTGAGATCATGAAATCTTTCTTTTTTGTTACAAAAAATGAGTTCTTGTACATTAATATCAAATTTATAAGTGATGGATATAGCAAAAAATGGACCAGGCCGATGCTCATACGGATAAGAGACTCAAATGCCAACGACCCAACAGAAAAACCACAAAACCCATTACGTAATAGCGCACAAATGCATAAATCAAATGGCATGAATTAAATAGCCAAATATTAAAGGATCATAATGAGCTACTTAATGGCCGCATGCAGAGAACGGTTAAATTGATCCAATAGTTGGTAGCTAGACAGTCTTACTATTGAATTGAGACAACCGTTATATATACAAGTAACATCCCTTATCACTGATCCGAAGCGACATCAAGCACACACATTGATTCTAGGCGCCAATCAACCAAATGGCCCCTTTTTCTATAAATAAACCCTTTCCCTCAAAGAAACAGACGAGGAGGAGAAAAGAGAAAAAATGCCACTCGGCCAAACAAGTATACAAAAACAAAAGCCACTTAACCAAACGAGTGCACAAAAAAGAGCATTATCCTTCGTATATGCACTCATCCTCATCCTCTCTAAATTCCTGCATCCATTTCCTTATATCTTTCACACTTTAATAGAAAGATAATTGACTTGAGTATCAAAAAATATACCGGAGAGAGAATTTTATATACCTCTTACCTCCAATTTATTTTGCGGTTGTGCACAGGATCTAAATTTAAAGTTACGAAGACCGGACTCGTTATTATTTGAATATTCATGCGTAACAAGGTGGCTCCCTAATTCGTATATCAATTCAGATTCTCGAGATGCATTATTAGCGTTGTCTGTGGAAAGACAATCAAGCCACCCAATCGAGAAGAAAGAACATGGCCAATGCCAAGGCCCAGACAAGTGTACCATCCAAGGATATCATTTCTCATTGTGATAACCCGACAAAGGGTAGCCATGGAAATGCTCGCCTGACTACAAATGTAAACATGAAAGCGCTAGCAGCCCAAGTCGACTCAATGTCCAAAATTCTCAAGACCCTTTGGAACAGATTGGAAGGACACCCATTGGGAGCTCCGTTCTCCAACTCTTAAACATTTGCATCCAAAATGAGGATCTAAAGGAAAAAACAACCATCCAAGCAAGTGATTCTGCGGCCTAACAACCTTGAAGCCTCAAGCGAAAGGGTTCATCGGTTGGAAGGCTAATTAAATTTTGGAGCATGAGATGAAAGCTCGGAAGGGCAAACCCCGCACTGTTCCCGAGATGTTGGAAAACCTTTGGCTTGTGACGAAACTTCATGCAGCACTCTTCCGAGAAAAGTCCAGAGCCAATAGGTCCTGCACGTCTTGCCGAAGCATTCGAAGATGAGGACATTCCTCAATGCGAAGAGGGTTGCATCCGCTTCCCAAGTGGAAGAAAGGATTTGAAAGATCGAGTAGTAGTTGTTTTGAGGAAGCACGGACAGATATTCGTCCGACCTAGACAAATCATCATTTACAAGGGAGATCAGAATGCATCAATTCCAATTCAAGTTCAAAATACTGACCTTGGAACCCTACGACGGAAGTTCTGATCCCACGGACCATTTGAATGATTTTCGTACCTTGTTGGGATTTTAAGGCCTAGATGATTCGGCTTTATGTCTCTACTTTCCGCTAACCCTCAAAGGGGATGCCAAAATTTGGTTTTACCAGCTAGCACCAAATTCGATTCGAACATTCCAAGAGTTGGCTAACAACTTCTTAACACAATTTGCCTCCAACAAGACGGAAGAAAAGCAGCCATGGCACATTGTCCATATCCGGCAAGGGATAAACGAAAGTTTGAAGGGATTCTTGGTCAAGTTAATGCAAAGGCCCGAGGAATATCAAAACTGATTGAAGATGTGAAGTTAAATTCCTTCATGGAGACCATATAGTTGAGTGAATTCTTTTAATACTTAGTTTGGCAAGAGCTCAAGACATTTCTTAAGGCGGAAACCATCACCTAAGCATACATTACCGCTGAAGAGGCCAACAAAAGCAAAGAGGCCAGAATGCACAGATCTATACCCGGGATCAACTAGTGGAAAAAAGAGGAACGGTGACAATCATCGAGTATCAGAAGGGAGTACGGGCCTTTGAACCTAACTCCTTTGAATAACACTTGGACGAATGTCCTGATGCAGATTCAAAATATGAAATTCCTAAAGTGGCCCAATTCGGTCAAGATTCCGAAATAAGGGGACCAGTCAAATACTATTTCTATCATCAATCTCCAGGTCACAATACCGAGGACTGTTGGACACTGTAAAAGAAGATTGAGACCCTTATTAAGAAAGGTTATCTCAATAGGTTTTGAAGAGATCCAATGCAAACCCCTAGGAGTGCCAATAACAACGAGGTAGGGCAGCAAGAACAACCACGTAATTGGGTTGCGGCAAGAGTTCTAAGCATGATATCAACAAGGCCACACAGAAAATAAGCTCCGAACAACCCAGAGCAAACTTGCATTAGAAAGAAATAGAGTCTAGGGATAAGGAATGATGTCATTAGTTTTAGTAATGACGATACGACTCATATAATAACTTTTCATTCTGACCCTCTTATTATACTTGTATTCGTTTCGGACGGTATCCAATTACCAACTGAAACGAGTCTTCATTGATAATAGAGGTTTCAAAAATTTGTTATATATTGATGCCTACTTTAAGCTCAAATTAAAAAAGGACCAAATGAGACTGATCAAAGGACCCTTATACTGGTTGGAGATAACATTAGGAATATACCCAAAGATAATGTCACGAATGCTAACGTTCCTAGTAGTGGATTTACCTTCAATCTACGATGTAGTATTGGGATGACCCTACTTGGTTATGTTTAGATCACTGACTTCAATGCCTTATTTAATGATAAAGTTCATGGCAGCGTGTGGAGTCCGAGAGGTCTTAGGAAACCAAATCATTGGCCGAACATGCTACTTAGCTCAAGTCAATCAAGCGGTTCTAAATCAGCCGATTAAAGAATTCGACCTCCGGGACGAAGCAACTGATTCAACAGACTGAATCCCATTAGATCCAAGCGAGCTTGAGAAATGCATGTAGATCGAAGACTCTCTGCTGGATCAACTGCATGAGCAGTTGATGACTTTTCATCTACAAAATTCAGGCGTATTTGCATGGACATCCGCAGATATGCCAAGGATTCAAACTAAGATGATGGTCCACAGGTTGGGTCTTGATCCTAGATTCAAACCGATTAGGTAAAAGCGGAGGATCCACTCCATAGAAAAACTGATTGCCATGAGAGAGCAAGTCAAGAAGCTTCTCGACGCAGACTTCATAAGGGAAGTCCAATACCCTGATTGGCTATCAAATATAGTGCATGTCAAAAAAAGTAATGAAAAATGATGAATGTGTGTTGATTTTATCGGCATGAATAAGGCATATCCGAAAGATATCTTTCTGTTATCAAGAATTGATTTATTGGTAGACTTAATATTTGGGCACGAGCTATCAAATTTCATGGATATCTATTCAGGGTACAATCAAATCTAGTTGTGCCCTAAGTATGAAGAGTTTACTTCCTTCATGATCAATCAGGAGACATACTGCTACAAAGTAATGTCCTTCAGTCTAAAGAATGCAGGAATGATATATCAGAGGCTGGTAAATAAGATGTTCGAGGGACAAATCGAAAAGAATATGGAGGTATATGTGGATGACATGCTCGTCAAAAGCACATTAGTTGACGACCATATTCGCGACCTAGGTAAAACTTTCGAGATGCTACGAACACACCAAATGAAGTTAAATCCAACGAAATGCATGTTTGGAATAGTTTCAGAGAAGTTCATTGGGTTTATGGTGTCTCACTGAGGAATTAAGATGAACCCTGAGAAAATAAAAGCAATAATAGACATGAATCCATATCGAATAGTAAAAGAAGCCTGAAGGTTAATCGGAAGACTCGCAGCACTCTCTCAATTCTTGGCAAAATCTATAGAAAAATACCTTCCATTCTTCAAGGCACTGAGAGGGACTATAGTGAATGGTTTTTAATGGACGAAAGGTTGTCAGACAGCCCTCTAAGAATTAAAGGAATACCTCACCAGCCCTCCAATCCTATCCTCTCTGAAAGAAGGTGAGGAATTATACCTTTATCTGGTCATATCTGACATGGTGCTAAGTTTGGTCTTGGTTAGACAAGAATTCGAGGTATAATGGTTGATTTATTACATTAGCAAAATCCTAACAGACACCGAGACTCATTACTCACATGTCAAAAAGATCACTTTAGCACTGGTCCACTCTACTAGAAAACTTTAACCATACTTTTAAACTAATAAAACCATCGTCCTAACTAATTATCCGTTAAAGGAGATCCTATAGAAACCCAAGGTGTCTGAACGATTGATCAAATGGACTGTGGAATTGGGCGAGTTTGATATAGAATTTTGGGCACGATCGACCATAAAAAGGCAAGCCCTTACAGATTTTATAGTTAAAATGCAAACCTCAATTTTGAGTGATATTGAAAAGCATGAAGACCCTCGTCAACTAAAGAGGCATCAACATGGCTCTTGCACATACACAGGTCGTGTTCCCAATCAAGGAACGGAGCTGGTGCGGTCCTGAGAACTCTGAACGGGTTAGAGATGAAATACTTGATGACAGTCAGATTTTTGGCCACTAACAACATCGTAAAATACGAAACCTTGCTGGCAAGGCTTATACTAACAAAGGAATACTCAACTAAAAGCCTGATCATTCACAGCGATTCGAAACTGATCGTCAACCAAGTAACCAGAAATTTCGAGGCATCTAGTCCATTACTTGTAAAATATCTTGCCAGAGTAAACGGCCTAACCAAGTCATTTGATAGGATGGAAATTTGCCACATCCTGAAGGAAGACAACTAAAAAGCGGATCAGTTGGCAAAAGTAGTAGTGTTTGGAAACCTTGAGCAATACACCAAAGAGATGTTGAAAGTCCTTGCGATCCCAAGCACAGAGGTCCCAAAAAAAGAGATACTCTAGACCTCAGACGGCAGTATCTGGATGACTCATATAGAAGGTACCTCGAAAAAGGCCTTTTGTCGAAAAACCTGAAAGAAGCCAGACACATAAAAAAGACAGCAAGCTAGCACACCCTCATAGACAGAAAATTATACCGAAGAGATTACTCTATTCCTTACATACGGTGTTTGACGCCAACTGAAGCTGACTATACTTCGAAATTTATGGGACACACATAGGAGGTAAAAACTTGGTGTTAAAAGCCATGTAGTAGGGCTACTATTAGCCCATAATGAAAAGAGACACTATGGAATTCTTAGAGAAATACGAAAATTGTCAAATCCACGGCAATGTCCCTCATCAGCTGCACACAGAACTCCAAACCTTACAGTCGCCCTGGCCGTTCGCTCAGAAATCAATTGATGCTTAGCCTCCTGAAGCTTGTCCTCGAGTGAGGCGATTCAATCCATGGCTATAGATTTTTCATCTAATAACTCCTAGGATCTCACCAACCACTCGGATAACTCTTTATCTAAGGTGCAACATCACCATGCCTAGTCAGCTATAAAATGGCAACATCAACTCGGATCTCCATCTCCCCGAGTACAGCAGGGTTGGCAAACATTTGAGACAAATGAGAAATCTCAGCATCTCGTTTGTTTAGTCCATTTGCGATCAAACAAACCAACTCCTATGACTGCCAAACAAAGCAAAACGGTTAGTCAAAAATTATAATGACAAAAAGAATACTAAAAGACAAAGTCTCCACAAGCAATACCTCAATCGGAAAAGATCTCTCATGGAAAGAAGGGCCTGGAGCGGAATCGGGCTCAGAGACTAGTGAAGTCCTCCAGTAAAAAAAAGGTAGAGTGCGATGTTGAAGAGGAGCTTCAAACCCAGGGGGAGGTGAAAAAGCACCCGAGTCCTCTAGGTGCCCAGATGCCAAAGCATTAGTACAAGGAATCTCTTCCACTTCTGCAACCATTAGATGATTATCAAACTCCTCTATCGCCCGACCATTATTAATAGACTCTACAACGAAATTAGCAGGAGGCATAGAAGTAGGCTCATCGGGTGATAGATCAACAAAAATTAGGAATACTCAGCTATAGACGAACCATCAATCGGTTCATTCGATTCGCTAGCAATGGGATCATTTATTTTGGAAACAATGGATATAGAAGCTTCACCACCCACAGTAAACTCGAACAACTCTTCAAAAACGTGGCCCGGTGAAGAATGGACAAAAGCCGACCTCCAATACGACTCACCGGCTTCCAACGCAATCATCTCATTACAGGCCTTGTCAATCGCCTTGTCAAAGTCACTTGAGGAAGATGAGAGGAGGTCTACCCTCCTAGTCATCCTTTCAGGAGAATCCCGGATGAAAAGTGTTCCCAATTTTCTCTTGAGATGGTGGAGAGGCATATCAACAATGGCTTCCCCTTCAACTCTCACTTCCAAGTCAACTTTAGCCAGCGCTTGGCAGGTCAAAAAATTATTTATTCTCCAAAGCAAGAAGGCATTTTCCTCGATCAGCTCTGTCAAGGGCCGAGCCGTAAAATACTCATTCTCTGAGACATCTCCGGAATAAGCAAGATTGATCAACTACCATTCATTGGAGAGGGTCCAGCCAAAAGAGACCGTAATATAAAAATATCGGTCTTTCCAACCCTTTATTGAGTCTAAATTACCCTTGCTTATTCTATACTTTTTCTGGGGGTAAAAGAAATCCAATTACTCTCTTAATTGAAACGGAAAACAACTTTAATGACCCTAGCATCCATACAAAGTTTCCATGGCGAAGGAAGATGCACAAGGAAATCCAGTACCTAATAGCATTGGAATGGATACACACAACAGGAATTTCAAGGGCCTCCAGAATCTCGTATAGTTGCCTCGCAAAGTGAACAAGAAGGCCTTCTTTCAGGTGGATTTCATAGATGGTGATGAAGCCAAACCAAAGAGAGCAGGCTCTCTCATTAAACGAAGAAATCTAAAAGGGAACGCAAATAGGAATATTAAACCTATCATAAATATCTACTATATCCTCACTGGTAAGGGTGGCTGGGATCTCAGTGACGCTTTTAAAAATTGCTCGATGAGCCATGGAGACAAGGAGAAGTAAAGAGCAATTGGGGCTAAGAGACGTGAAATGTGAAGAGGTGCAGAGACGAAAGAGAGCCACATTTCAAATAGCCAACAATTTTATCCAAAAATGACGTTGTCGAAGAGCACTAGAGAGGTAAATTTTATAATAGTTGAGACATATGCCAGCACCAAGGTGTGCTGCAGTACATCTATTTCACTACACTATTAATGATGACCAGAAACAATGCCTCCCAGTGTAGCAGACTGATAATAGGTAGCACTAATGCCTAGATCAACGTGTCTACTTCACCATGCAGGTAATGATAGCCTGATGAAGCATTTCTCAAGGTGACAAACAAGCAAAGGGTGGCCCTGACACTAGGTTAAATGTGACAAAATGATTCGACCCTAATTAAAATCGATTCGATTGATTTGCAGATGCACACATATCACATTCTGACAAATTAACTCATTACACTCTGAGTTGCTAGAATCTGAATTGTCAGAAACCCAAGTTGTCAAAGGCCCAAGTCGTTAGATTGTTAGAAATTAAATAGCAAAAAATGACATTCAAACACGACAACCACTCAAAGAACACAAGAATATTAAAGCCATACAAAGAAAGAAGAACATCATTCGAGTAGTTCTATTTATTGATTCCTTTCACAACGTATAAGCTTATAGTAGCGAAAGTATAACTTGAGCAAAAAGGAAGAAAGACGTAGGACAACAACCCGATAAAAAAAAACTCTCTCCAGAAACTTCAACGGCATCATGGAGGATGGTAAAAAAGAACAAAAGTCATCCACCAAAGCCTACTGTAGTCGCCTAGGTCACCTCGAGAATAAACATAAAGCTAAGGACTTTGTCACGACGATAGAGGCCTGGTTTTTTTGAGGACATAAAAGAGGAAACCCAAGATGGTTTCCCATATAAAAGTGGGTAACAAAACAATCTTCAAACATTTCCTCAAATCCCAACTTTAAAAGCTAGAAGAGAACTCCCACAGACTCCGACTCGTGGTAGCAAAGGCACTATGTTGGCTTAGAACAGCCATACCACTAGGCAATATAAAGAATACCCCATGATGCAAGGCAGAGAGAGTTTCACAATTTATAGCCAAGAAGAATGCTCAGTAGGTATTCAACTCAAAAAGATATCAAATCACAACATTGATGGCAAATAATAAAATCTTGCCAAACAAAACCTCAAATTAGCAGAATATCTAGGGAAAGGACACATATTGATGAAGCTGTAACTAGCATCCCATCAATGATATGTTGGGAGTTAAAATTCAAACCTCCCAACATGGAGAGCTAATGATGGGTATGGTCAAAAATTGGCGATGCTCAAGTGAATAAAAGGCTCAAATACCAATGGCCCAATGGAAGATACCAAAAGCTCATTAGGTAATAGCGCACGAATGTATGAATCAAAGGATACAAATTGAATAGCCAGATATTAAATGATCATAATGAAGTGCTTAATGGCCGCATGCAGATGGCGGCTAAGTTATCCAATAGCTAATAGTCAGGTGGTCTTATTATTGAATTGAGGCGGTTGTTACACATGTAAGTAGCATCCCTCACCACTGATTTGAAGCGGCATTAAGCACATACATTGATTATCGGCGCCAGCAAACCAAATAACATCTCTTACTATAAATAAACCCTTTCCCACAAAAAAACAGACAAGGAGGAGAAAAGAGAAAAAAAAAAAAACACTCAGCCAGACGTGTGTACAAAAATAAAAGTCACTCAGCTAAATGATTGCACAAAAAGGAGTATTACCCTCCGTATATACACTCATCCCTATCTTCTCTAAATTCTCGCATTCATTTTCTTATATCTTTTACATCTGAATAAAAAGGTCACTAATTTAAATATCAGAGGATATACCGAGAAGCGAGTCTCGTATACCTCTTACCTTCATTTTGTTTTATTTTAGTGCACAGAATCTAGATTCAAAGTTACGAAAACCGAACCCGTTATTATTCGAACGTTCAAACATGATAAGGTGGCTCCCTAATTCATATATTAATCTAGGTTTTCAAGACGCATCAATAAGATTGATTGAGTTAATTTCAAATTCAAAATAAAGCATCGTTGTTCTCATAATAAAACACAAATTTATAGATGTAAATAAACAAGAGATACATAGCTCATGAAAAGAAACTAACTTAAATGCATATTCTAAGAGCGCACCCCTCGCTGTATCCGCTGTAGCACCTTTGAGATGTTCAAATGACCATCTTCAGAAAATGAAGCATGCCATCTTCTTGCACTAAGAGTTTTTCCTGCCTGTAGATACGACATGAAAAGAGCACGACCTCATTAAAGTTCCACAGACATAGTAAACAAAGAAAAACAAATTTTCAGTTGCCTGATTGACCACAGCAAGACATGGTCCACCAAGTTTCCAGCATAAGTTGCAAAACTAGGTGAATAATCAGTCATTAAGAAGACTCAGAAAATAAAGCCAACAGGAAACGTATTAGAAGCACGTAATAGTACAACGGATTACAGAACTAGACATAAGCATATGTATATTTTCTCAAATGAAATTCAAATAGAGAACAACTGTCCCATAAGCAGATGGATTGCTTGAGTAAATTTAAACAAAAAAAAAAAAAAAGAACCTAATCGATTGAAGAAAATGGCAAACTCTCGTACCTTTAGCTTGAAATGGCTTTTTGGAACATTTTTTTTGCATTCTGGTCTAACTGTATAAAATGCCTCCAACTCAGCCTTTGCGGATTTTCTTGTAAACATCCCTGGCAATTCAACAAGCAACTAAATCAATAGCCAATACCAGGTACTCAATATTGAATTTTAGTCAAAAACACCAATCTACATAAACATACGAGAACCAAGTATAGAATTTTCAACAAACTCGATCCTTTTGGCAACAGAATTAAAGAAACCACACTGCCGAATGTGCATGATACGGACCTATTCTGTTACATTAATTAGGTTTTCTCCCCCTCCAATCCTCTTAATAATAATAATCAATAAGAAACTCAGATAAAAATTTCGAACAAATATAATCCTTCTAAAAAGGATAACTCATATGCCAAATTATCATATTCAGAGCAAAAAGGTACATATATACAATCAATAACTACCCAGACACAATAGATCAAACCAAAATAAATATAACACACAAATTGACCAAAAAAAAAAAAAAATTAGAACATACTATCGGCATTGCACCCGGAATAGAATCATCTATCAGAGACTAAATAACATATTACCAATTCAATTTGAAATGCTTGATCCTTATGAAAAGAATGGTTTTTTGGGGAGTGGGGTTTATTTTGGTGTGGGGGAGCGCAACCGCAGTTTAAGGCACCAATTATAGGATAACAATTTTTCTTTCGTATTGAAATCGACTTAGAAGGAGAGGCAGTGTACTTTGAGGTTTATGATGCTGTGAAACTTTTTGTGGAATATTTGAGATCTTTTAGGTTAATATGGTACTAATAAATTACTTTACAGAAAAGGGTCCTGGCGCATTGTGATTTACGGGGAAGGGGGAAGGG
>JAODPA010139457.1:0-15987 GCA_025585075.1 Nepenthes mirabilis | reverse complement strand
GAGATTCCCTCATCAATTCCACGCTAACGTCAAATCAAGTACTAAAATATACCAATATAATGGATAGTTTACATTTCTTTTTTGTGAGCATCGTTTCCGAGAAAACTGCTCTATCTTTTTACCAAAACCAAAGGACATACGGCCTACAACCAGACAATTGATGACATATCATTTGCAAATAATAAAGCGAATTGGCATAAAGTTGAGAGCAAATGACATCATTTCCGACTTCAATTAAGTCATTGTTTGCTTCGTTTTTTCTTTCAACCACCTCCTGGATTTCCACAAAGATTTCGGATTCGAAAATAGTTATCTCGACAGCGTTGGAGGTAAGGTGTATACGAAAGAAATACTATCCTAATACAATTGTCGACAAATTACTACACGTACCTATCTAATATAAATAAATTTTTGAGAGCTTTTTTAAAGACTCCACCCTCCAAATCAAAATCCGTATGACGCAAGTGCAGCTCACATCTATAATTTAGGACCATAGTCAACGCTAATTTGGAGACTACATAAAGGACTATAAAAGTATTCAAAGTCCCACCTAGCAAAAGTTCGACGCTGGGGAGATTTTACATCTCTAGGAATATCTAAGGGAGCTTCTTCATCTTTTCACTGAATATAGATACAAGCAACAACATCATAGCAAGTCAGATAAAAATACAATGCACGATAAAATATAATACAACATAAGCCTTCGTAATTACTCACAAGGTAGCATCTGCTCAATGGCCTCCTTGATTTTTTTTCATCGTCCTAGCCGCATTTTTCGATTCTTTTCTCATCTCAGGTTTCTTCGAATCTCGATATCATCTCTCCTACACTAAATATGAGTATAATTTCAAGAAGAATTTGTTAGAAAACTTCATTTCTGAAGGAACACCATAGCCTATGTCAAAAGCCTTAACCCTAATCTTAAGCACGATGACCTAGACCACAAACGATACCCTAGCCCCTGACCCACACGATCTAGTCACTAAGAGTAATTATACAGTACAGTTTAAAATGATGCAAACGAGAATTTAAAAGCTATTAGTATCAAAAGAAGCATACCTCGGTAATTTAGCAACCGTAAAAGAACATTCACTTATCTGATCCCTTAATTGCTAACATCACCTGTAAATTTTCGATTATAACTATGCAACAGCAAATATTACAAACAAACACATACTTTAAAAATGATTCAGGATTCATACCTCAATTTTGGAAGAACTCGATGCCATTTTCGAAGTCGTCCGCTGCCAAGTCCGTGTGAGCAAAGTGCGTGTATGCTAGTATCTGCTGATACCTCTTGAAATTAGTGACACTGCCTCATTAATTCCATGCTAAAGTCAAAGTAAGAACTGAAATATACCTATATAAGGGATTGTTTATCTTTTTTTTGTGAGCATTGTTTCCGAGGAAGCTGCTCTATCTTTTCACCAAAACCGAAGGATACACGGCCTACAGTCAAATAAGTAATGACGTGTCATTTGTAAATAATGAAACAAATTGGCATGAAGTTGAGTAAAATACTTACATACTATCATACCTTCTCGCCTCTTTGACATTATGTTCTATATTTTTCGGCTTCAATTAAGGCATTGTCTGCTTCCTTTTTTCTTTCTACCACCTCCTGAATTTTTATATAGATTTTGAATTTGAAAGTTGTCATCTCAACAGCGTTGTATGTCATTAAAGGTGTATACAAAAGAAATACTATCTTAATACAATTGCCGACAAATTAGGACACGTACCTAGCTAATCTAAATAAATTTTTCAAAGTTCTGTTGGAGACTTCATCCTCTAAATCAAAGTCTGCATGACACAAATGTGGTTCACACTTATAATTTGCAACCATAGTCAATACAAATTTAGAGACTACACAAATGACTATAAGAGTATTAAAAGTCCAACCTACCAAGAGTATGCCTCCAGGGCGATTTACATCTCTAGGAATCCGTAAGGGAGCTTCTTTATCTTTTCACTGAATGTGGATGCATGCTACATCAGCATTATAGCAAGCCAGATAAAAATACAATGCATGACAAAATGTAATATAACATATGGCTTCATGATTATTCACAAGCTAGCATCTGTTCAATGGCCTCATTGATTTTTTTCATCCTTCCAGCCGCATTTTTTGATTTTTTCCTTGCCTCAGGTGCCTTCGGATCCCAATGTCATTTCTCCTGCACGAAATATGAGTGCAAGTTCAAGAAGATTTTGTTAGAAAACTTCATTCCTGGGAGAAGACCACATCCTATGTCGAAAGCCTTAACCCTAAACCTGACCGCGGTGACCTAAACCAAAAACGACACCCTAACCCCTGTCTGACACGACCTAGTCAGTAAGAGTAATTATCCAGTACAGTTTAAAATGTTACAAATGAGAATTTAAAAGGTGCCAGTATCAAAAGAAGCATACCTCTGTAGTTTACCAACTACAAAAGAAAATTCACTTACTTGATCTCTTAATTGCTAACAACTCCTGTAAATCTTCTATTATTATCATGAAATGGTAAATATTTGGAACAAATACATACTTTCAGAATGATTTGGGATACATACCTCCATTTAAGAACTCAATGCCTTTTTTAAGGTCATAGGCTGCCGAGTCTATGTGAGCAAAGTGTGTGTACGGTACTCTTTGCTGATACCTTTGGAATTTTTGACACTACCTCATCAATTCCACGCTAACGTCAAAGCAAGTACTAAAATACACCAATATAAGGGATTGTTTACCTTTCTTTTTTGTGAGCATCATTTCCGAGGAAGCTAGTCTATCTTTTCACCAAAACCGAAGGACACACGGCTTGCAACCAGACAAGTAATGACATGTCATTTGCAAATAATAAAATGAATTGGCATGAAGTTAAGTAAAATATTTACATACTTTCATACCTTCTCGACTTTCCGGCATTGTCTTCAAGATTTTTCGGCTTTAGTTAGGGCATTGTTTGCTTCTTTTTTTCTTTCTACCACCTCCTGAATTTTCACATAGATTTTAAATTCGAAAGTTGTTATCTCGATAGCGTTGTAGGTCATTAAAGGTATATACGAAAGAAACACAATCATAATACAACTGTTGACAAATTAGTACACATACCTAGCTAATCTAAATGAATTTTCCAGAGCTCTGTTGGAGACTCCATCGTCCAAATCAAAGTCCGCATGATGTATGCACAGTTCACACAAATAATTTACGACCATAGTTAATACTAATTTGGAGACTATACAAAGGACTACAAGAATATTGATAGTCCAACCTACTACGAGTACACCTCCAGGGCGATTTACATCTCTAGAAATCTTTAAGTGAGCTTCTTCATCTTTTCACTGAAGGCAGATAAATGCTACATCAGCATCACAGTAAGCCAGATAAAAATACAATGCACGACTATTATAATATATCATATGGCTTCGTAATTACTCACTAGCTAGCATCCACTCAATGGCCTCCTTAATTTTATTTCCATCCACCCAACCGCATTTTCCGATTATTTCCTCGCCTTAGGTGCCTTCGGATCCCGATATCATTTCTCCTATACAAAATATGAGTGTAACTTCAAGAAGAATTTGTTAGAAAACTTTATTCCAAGGGGAAGACCACAGCCTATGTCGAAAGCCTTTACCCTAACCCTGACCGCGATGACTTAAACAAAAAATAGCACCTTAATCCCTTACCAACATGACCTAAGTCACTAAGAGTGATTGTTTAGAACATTTTAAAATGGCGCCAACAAGAATTTAAAAGCTGTCAGTATCAAGAGAAACGTACCACGGTTATTTAGCAACCATAAAAGAAAATTCACTTACCTGATCCCTTAATCACTAACATCACCTGTAAATTTTTTATTATAATTAGGTGACAGTAAATATTACGTACAAACACATACTTTCAAAATGATTCTGGATACATTCCTCAACATTAGAAAAACCCGAGGCCTTTTTTGAAGTCGTCTGCTACAAAGTCTGTGCGAGCAAAGTGCCTTTATGCTAGTCTCTGTTAATACCTTTGGGAATTTGTGACACTGGCTCATCAATTCAACACTAATGTCAAATCAAGTATTGAAATATACCAATACAAGGGACAGTTTACCTTTCTTTTTCATTAGCATCATTTTGAGAAAGCTGCTCTATCTTTTCACAAACATCGAAAGACACACGGCCTCCAACCAGAAAAGCAATAACAAGTAATTTACAAATAATGAAGCGAATTGTCATAAAGTTAAGAAAAATACTCAGATAATGTCACACCTTCTCGCCTCTCCAACATTTTCTTCTACATTTTTTGGCTTCAATTAAGGCATTGTCTGCATTCTTTTTTCTTTCCACTACCTCTTGGATTTTCACATAAATTCCAAATTCGAAAGATGTTATCCCAATAGCATTGTAGGTCATTAAAAGTGTATGCGAAAGATATACGATCCTAATACAATTGCCGATAAATTAGTACACATACCTAGCTAATCTAAATGAATTTTTGAGAGTTCTATTGGAGACTCCATCCTCCAAATCAAAGTCCGCATGATGCAAGTGCGAGTCACACCTATAATTTACGATCATAGTCAATCCTAATTTGGAGACTACAAAAAGGACTATAAGAGTTTTGAAAGTCCCACCTACCAAGAGTACACCGCCGGAGAGATTTACATCTCTAGGAATCCCAAAGGGAGCTTCTTCATCTTTTCACTGAATGTGGATATAAGCCATATCAGCATCATAGCCAGCCACATAAAAATACAATTCCTGACAAAATATAATATAACATGTGGCTTCATAATTACTCACAAGCTAGCATCCGCCCAATGGCCTCCTTGATTTCTTTTCAACCTCCCAGTTGCATTTTCAGATTTTTTCCTTGGCCCAGGTGCTTTCGGATCTCGATACCATTTTTTCTGCACGAAATATGAGTGTAATTTCAAGAAGAATTTGTTAGAAAACTTCATTTTTGGGGGAAGACCACAAAAAACTTCATTTTTTTTGCTTCCTTGTTCATTCCACCACCCATTCGATTTTCACACAGATTCCGAATTCAAAAATTGTTATCTCGATAGCGTTGTAGGCCATTAAAGGTGTATACGAAAGAAATCCTATCCTAATACAATTGCCGACAAATTAGTACACACGCCAAGCTAATCTAAATAAATTTTCCAGAACTTTGTTAGAGACTCCATCTTCCAAATCAAAGTCTGCATGACATAAGTGCAGTTAACACCAATTATTTACGACCATAGTTAATAGCAATTTGGAGACTACACAAAGGACTACAAGAGTATTAAAAATCCAACCTACCAAGAGTATGCCTCCGAGGCAATTTACAACTTTAGGAATCCCTAAGCGAGCTTCTTCATCTTTTCATTAAAAGTGGATACATACTACATCAGCATCATAGCAAGCCAAATAAAAATGCAACGCACAATGATATATAATATATCATATGGTTTCATAATTACACACAAGCTAGTATCCACTCAATGGCCTCCTAGATTTTTTTTTTTCCATCCACCCAACGGTATTTTCAAATTTTTTCCTCACCTCAGGTGCATTCAAATTCTGATATCATTTCTTCTGCACGAAATATAAGTATAATTTCAAGAAGAATTTGTTAGAAAACTTCATTCTTGGGGAAAGACCACAGTCTATGTCGAAAGCCTTAACCCTAAGTCTGACCACGGTGACCTAAACCAAAAACGACACCCTAGCCCCTTACCCACACGACCTAGTCAGTAAGAGTAATTATGTAATACAGTTTAAAATGATGCAAACGAGAATTTAAAAACTATCAGTACCAAGAGAAGTGTACCTCGGTAATTTAGCAACTGCTAAAGAAAGTTCACTTACCTGATCTCTTAATCGCTAATATCTCCTATAAATTTTCAATTATAATCATGTGATAGAAAATATTTGATACAAATACATACTTTTAAAATCATTTGGGATACATACTTCCATTTAAGAAGAACTCGAGGCCCTTTTCGAAGTCATAGACTGCTAAATCCGTGTGAGCAAAGTGTGTGTATGCTAGTCTTTGCTGATACATTTTGGAATTAGTGACACTGTCTCATCAATTACATGCTAACGTCAAAGAAAGTACTAAAATATACCAATGTAAGGGATTGTTTACCTTTCTTTTTCGTGAGCAGCATTTCCGAAGAAGCTACTCCATCTTTTCACCAAACCCGAAGAACACACGGCCTGTAACCAAATAGACAATGACATGTCATTTGCAAATGATGAAACGAATTGGCATAAAGTTGTGTAAAATACTTACATACTGGCACACCTTCTCGCCTCTCCGACATTGTCTTCTATATTTTTCAGCTTCAACTAAGGCATTGTCGACTTCCTTTTTTTTCTTTCCATCACCTCCTAAATGTTCACATAGATTTCAAATTTGAAAGTTATTATCTCGACAGCGTTATAGGTCATTAAAGGTGCATACGAAAGAAAATTGCCAGCAAATTAGGACACGTACCTAACTAATCTAAATGAACTTTCGAGAGTTCTGTTGGAGACTCTATCCTCCAAGTCAAAGTCCGCATGATGAAAGTACGGTTCACACCTATAATTTATAACTATAGTAAATCCTAATTTGGAGACTACACAAAGGATTATAAGAGTTTTGAAAGTCCCACCTACCTATAGTACGCCGTCGGGGCGATTTACATATCTAGGAATCCCTAAGGGAGCTTATTTATCTTTTCACTGAACGTGGATAAATGCTACATCGTCATCATAGCTGGCTAGATAAAAATACAATGCACGACAAAATATAATATAGCATATGGC
This sequence comes from Nepenthes mirabilis, assembly GCA_025585075.1. NCBI lineage: Eukaryota > Viridiplantae > Streptophyta > Magnoliopsida > Caryophyllales > Nepenthaceae > Nepenthes > Nepenthes mirabilis. The sequence continues at coordinate 9,208 of JAODPA010139457.1, read as the reverse complement.
TTCATAATTACTCACAAACTAGCATCCACTCAATGGCCTCTCTGATTTTTTTAATCCTCCCAGCAGCGTTTTCCAATTTTTTTCCTTTTCATAGGTGCTTTTGGATCTCAATATCATTTCTTCTACACGAAATATGAGTGTAATTTTAAAAAGGTTTTGTTAGAAAACTTCATTTCTGGGGGAAGATTACATCCTATGTCGAGGGCCTTAACCCTAAACTTGACCATAGTGACCTAGACCAAAAACGACACCCTAGCCCATAACCAACACAACCAAATCACTAAGAGTAATTATGCAGTATAGTTTAAAATAATGCAAATGAGAATTTTAAAGTTGTCAGTATCAAGAGAAACATACCTCGATAATTTAGCAACAATAAAAGAAAATTCACTTATCCTATCCCTTAATCGCTAACATCTCCTGTAAATTTTCGATTATAATCATGCAACAGTAAATATTTCGAACAAATAAATACTTTCAGAATGATTTGGGATACATACCTCTATTTAAAAAGAACTCGAGGCCTTTTTCGACGTCATAGGCCACCAAGTCCGTGTGAGCAAAGCACATGTATGCTAGTCTCTACTAATACCTTTTGAAATTAGTGACATTGCCTCATCAATTCCACGCTTATGTCAAAACAAGTATCGAAATATACCAATATAAGGGATTGTTTACATTTCTTTTTCGTGAGCATCGTTTCCGAGGAAGTTGGTCTATCTTTTCACCAAAACCGAAGAACACACGGCCTGCAACCAAACAAGTAATGACAAGTCATTTGCAAATAATGAAATGAATTGGCATAAAGTTCAGTAAAATACTCACATACTGTCATACCTTCTCGCCTCTCCGACATTGTCTTTTTATATTTTTCGGCTTCAATTAAGGTATTGTCTGCTTCCTTTTCTCTTTCCACCACCTCCTAAATATTTACATAGATTTCGAATTCAAAATTTGTTATGTCGACAGCAATTGAGGTCATTATAGGTGTATACGAAAAAAATACTATGCTAATACAGTTGCCGACAAATTTGGACACATACCTAATCTAATCTAAATGAAATTTTCAGAGCTTTGTTGGAGACTCCATCCTCCAAATCAAAGTCCGCATAACGTAAGCGCAGTTCACACCTATAATTTACGGCCATTGTTAACACTAATTTGGAGACTACACAAAGGACTACAAGAGTATTGAAAGTCCAACCTACCAAGAGTACACCTCCAGGGTGATTTACATCTCTAGGATTCCCTAAGAGAGCTTCTTTATCTTTTCACTGAATGCAGATACATGCCACATCAGCATCACAGTAAGCCAGATAAAAATACAATGTGTGACGATATATAATATATCATATGACTTCGTAATTACTCACAAGTTAGCATCCGCTCAATGGCTTCCTTGATATTTTTTCATCCACCCAATCGCATTTTTTGATTATTTCCTCACCTCAGGTGCCTTTGGATTCCGATGTCTCTCTCCTTCATGAAATATGAGTGTAATTTCAAAAAGAATTTGTTAGAAAACTTCATTCCCGGGGGAAGACCACAGCCTATGACGAAAGCCTAAACCTTAAGCCTGACCACAGTAACCTAAACCAAAAACAACACCCTAGCCCCTTACCAACACGACCTAAGTCACTAAGAGTGATTGTTCGGAACATTTTAAAATAACGCAAATGAGAATTTAAATGCTGTAAGTATCAAGAGAAGCGTACTTCGGTAATTTAGCGACCGTAAAAGAAAATTCACTTACCTGATCCCTTAATCGCTAACATAGCCTGTAAATGTTTGATTATAATCATGCAACAGAAAATATTACGTACAAACACATACTTTTAAAATGATTCGGGATACACACCCCAATTTTAGAAGAACTCGAGGCCATTTTCAAAGTCGTTTGCTGCCAAGTCTGTGTGAGTAAAGTGCGTGTATGCTAGTCTCTGCGAATACCTTTTAGAATTAGTGACACTGCTTCATCAATTCCACACAAATGTCAAATCAAGTATTGAACTATACCAATATAAGGGACAGTTTACTTTTCGTTTTCATAAGCATCGTTTCAAGAAGTTGCTCTATCTTTTCATAAAAATCGAAGGACGCACGGTATGCAACCAGACAAGCAATGACAAGTCATTTGCACATAATGAAGGGAATTTGCATGAAGTTTACAAAAAATACTCACATATTGTCATACCTTCTCGCCTCTCCGACATTTTCTTCTATATTTTTCATCTTCAATTAAGGCATTGTCTGCTTCCATTTTTCTTTCCACCAACTCCTGGATTTTTACATAGATTCCGAATTTGAAAATTGTTATCTTGACAACATTGTAGGTCATTAAAGGTGTATACGAAAGATATATTATCCTAATTCAATTGGCGACAAATTTGTACACGTACCTAACTAATCTAAATGAATTTTCGAGAGTTTTGTTGGAGACTCCATCCTCCAAATCAAAATCCGCATGATGCAAGTGCGAGTCACACTTATAATTTACGACCATAGTCAATCCTAATTTGTAGAATACAAAAAGGACTATAAGAGTTTTGAAAGTCCCACCTACCAAGAGTACGTCGCCGGGGAGATTTACATCTCTAGGAATCCCGAAGGGAGCTTCTTCATCTTTTCACTGAATGTGGACATATGCTATATCAGCATCATAACCAGCCACATAAAAATACAATTCCTGACAAAATATAATATAACATGTGGCTTCATAATTACTCACAAGCTAGCATCCGCCCAATGACCTCCTTGATTTTTTTTCAACCTCCCAGGTGCTTCTGGATCTCGATATCATTTTTCCTGCACGAAATATAAGTGTAATTTCAAGAAATATTTGCTAGAAAAATTCATTCTTGGGGGAAGACCACAGCCTGTGTCGAAAGCCTTAACCTAAACCTGACCACGGTGACCTAGACCAAAAAGAACACCCTAGCCCCTGACCCACACGACCTAGTCACTAAGAGTAATTATATAGTAAAGTTTAAATGAAGCCAACAAGAATTTTAAAGCTGTAGTATCAAGAGAAATATACCCCTATAATTTAGCAACCGTAAAAGAAAATTCGCTTATCTGATCCCCTAATCGCTAATATTTCCTGTAAATTTTCAATTATAATCATGCAATAGTAAACATTTGGAACAAATACATACTTTCATAATGATTTGGGATACAAACCTCCATTTTAGAAGTACTCAATGCCTTTTTCGAAGTCATAGGCTGCTAAGTCCATGTGACCAAAGTGCGTGTATGCTAGTTTTTGCTTATACATTTTGGAATTACTGACACTGTCTCATCAATTCCATGCTAACATCAAAGCAAGTACTGAAATATACCAATAAAAGGGATTGTTTACTTTTCTTTTTCGTGAGCATCGTTTTCGAGGAAGCTACCCTATCTTTTTAGCAAACCCGAAGGACATACAGCCTGTAACCAAACAAGTAATGACATGTTATTTGTAAATAATGAAACGAATTGGTATAAAGTTGTGTAAAATACTCACATACTGGCATACCTTCTCGCCCCACCAACATTGTCTTCTATATTTTTCGGCTTCAATTAAGGCATTGTCTTCTTCATTTTTTTCTTTCCACCACCTCTTAAATTTTCATATAGATTTTGAATTTGAAAGTTATTATCTCAACAGCATTATAGGTCATTAAAGGTGTATACGAAAGAAATACTATCCTAATACAATTGCCGACAAATTAGGATACGTACCTAGTTAATCTAAAAGAACTTTCGAGAGTTCTATTGGAGATTCCATCCTCAAAATCAAACTCCGCTTGATGCAAATGAGGTTTACACCTAAAATTTATGACCATAGTCAATCCTAATTTGGAGACAACACAAAGAACTATAAGAGTTTTAAAAGTCCCACCTACCAAGAGTACGCCGCTGGGGCGATTTTCATCTCTAGGAATCTCAAAGGGTGCTTCTTCATCTTTTCACTGCATGTGAACATATGCTATATCAGCATCATAGCCAGCCAGATAAAAATACAATTCCTGACAAAATGTAATATAACATATGGCTTCATAATTACTCATAAGCTAGCATTTGCTCAATGGCCTCCTTGATTTTTTTTCATTCTCCCAGCCGCATTTTTAGATTTTTTCTTTGGCCCAGGTGCTTTTGGATCTCGATATCACTTTTCTTGCACGAAATATGAGTGTAATTTCAAGAAAAATTTATTAGAAAACTTCATTCCTGAGGGAAGACCACAGCCTATGTCGAAAACCTTAACTCTAAACCAGACCACGGTGACCTAGACCAAAAATGACACCCTAGCCCTTGACCCGCATGACCTAGTCACTAAGAGCAATTATACAGTACAGTTTAAATGAAGCCAACAAGAATTTTAAAGCTGTAGTATCAAGAGAAATATACCTCTATAATTTAGCAATCGTAAAAAAAAATTCGCTTACCTGATCCCCTAATCGCTAACATTTCATGTAAATTTTCAATTATAATCATGCAACAGTAAACATTTGGAACAAATACATACTTTCATAATGATTTGGGATACAAACCTCCATTTTAGAAGTACTCAATGCCTTTTTCAAAGTCATAGGCTGCCAAGTCCATGTAACCAAAGTGCGTGTATGCTAGTTTTTGTTGATACATTTTGGAATTACTGACACTGTCTCATTAATTCCACGCTAACATCAAAGCAAGTATTGAAATATACCAATATAAGGGATTGTTTACCTTTCTTTTTCGTGAGCATCGTTTTCAAGGAAGCTACTCTATCTTTTCAGCAAACCCGAAGGACATACGGCCTGCAACCAAACAAGCAATGACATGTTATTTGCAGATAATGAAACGAATTGGTATAAAGTTGTGTAAATTACTCACATACTGTCATACCTTCTCGCCCCTCCGACATTGTCTTCTATATTTTTCGGCTTCAATTAAGGCATTGTCTACTTCCCTTTTTTCTTTCCACCACCTCCTAAATTTTCATATTGATTTCGAATTTGAAAGTTGTTATCTCAACAGTATTGTAGGTCATTAAATGTGTATACGAAAGAAATACTATCCTAATATAATTGCTGACAAATTAGGACACGTACCTAGCTAATCTAAATGAACTTTCAAGAGTTCTGTTGGAGATTCCATCCTTCAAATCAAAGTTCGCTTGATGCAAATGTAGTTTACGCCTAAAATTTATGACCATAGTCAATCCTAATTTGGAGACTACACAAAGGACTATAAGAATTTTAAAAGTCCCACCTAGCAAGAGTATGCCACTGGGGCGATTTTCATCACTAGGAATCCCAAATGGAGCTTCTTCATCTTTTCACTGAATGTGGATATATGTTATATCAGCATCATAGCCAGCCAAATAAAAATACAATTCCTGACAAAATATAATATAACATGTGACTTCATAATTACTCACAAGCTAGCATCCGCTCAATGGCCTCCTTGATTTTTTTCATCCTCCCAGCCGCATTTTCAGATTTTTTCCTTGGCCCAGGTGCTTTCGAATCTCGATATCATTTTTCATGCACGAAATATGAGTGTAATTTCAAGAAGAATTTTTTAGAAAACGTCATTCTTGGGGGAAGACCACAACCTATGTCGAAAGCTTTAACCCTAAATCTGACTGCGGTGACCTAGACCAAAAATGACACCCTAGCCTCTAACCCACACGACCTAGTCACTAAGAGTAATTATACAGTACAGTTTAAATGAAGCCAATAAGAATTTTAAAGCTGCAGTATCAAGAGAAATATACCTCTATAATTTAGCAACCATAAAAGAAAATTCGTTTACCTGATCCCCTAATCGCTAATATTTCCTATAAATTTTCAATTATAATCATGCGACAGTAAACATTTGGAACAAATACATACTTTCGTAATGATTTGGGAAACAAACCTCCATTTTAGAAGTACTCAATGCCTTTTTCGAAGTCATAGGCTGCCAAGTTCACGTGACCAAAGTGCGTGTATGCTAGTTTTTGCTGATACATTTTGGAATTATTGACACTGTCGCATCAATTCCACGCTAACATCAAAGCAATTACTGAAATATACCAATATAAGGGATTGTTTACCTTTATTTTTCGTGAGCATCGTTTCCGAGGAAGCTACTCTATCTTTTCAGCAAACCCGAAGGACATACGGCCTGCAACCAAACAAGCAATGACATGTTATTTGCAAATAATGAAACGAATTGGTATAAAGTTGTGTAAATTACTCACATACTGTCATACCTTCTCGCCCCTCCGACATTGTCTTCTATATTTTTCGGCTTCAATTAAGGCATTGTCTACTTCCCTTTTTTCTTTCCACCACCTCCTAAATTTTCATATTGATTTCGAATTTAAAAGTTGTTATCTCAACAGTATTGTAGGTCATTAAATGTGTATACGAAAGAAATACTATCCTAATATAATTGCTGACAAATTAGGACACGTACCTAGCTAATCTAAATGAACTTTCAAGAGTTATGTTGGAGATTCCATCTTCCAAATCAAAGTCCGCTTGATGCAAATGTAGTTTACACCTCAAATTTATGACCATAGTCAATCCTAATTTAGAGACTACACAAAGGACTATAAGAGTTTTAAAAGTCCCACCTACCAAAAGTATGCTGCTGAGGCGATTTACATCTCTAGGAATCCCTAAGGGAGTTTCTTCATCTTTTCACTGAATTTGGATACATGCTACATAAGCATCATAGCTAGCCAGATAAAAATACAATGCACAACAAAATATAACATATGGCTTCATAATTACTCACAAGCTAGCATTCGCTCAATGGCCTCTTTGATTTGTTTCATCCTCTCAGCCGCATTTTCAGATTTTTTCCTCGCCTCAGGTGTTTTCAAATCCCGATATAATTTCTCCTGCACAAAATATGAGTGTAATTTCAAGAAGAATTTATTAGAAAACTTCATTCTTGGGGGAAGACTACAGCCTATGTCGAAAGCCTTAACCCTAAGTCTGACTACGATGACCTATACCAAAAACGACACCCTAGCCCCTGACCCACACGATCTAGTCATTAAGAGTAATTATACAGTACAGTTTAAAATGACACACCAATAAGAATTTAAAAGCTGCAGTATCAAGAGAAAGATACCTCAATAATTTAGCAACCGTAAAAGAAAATTCATTTACTTTATTGTTATGCGCTTTGTTCTGTTTCCTCTATTCATGGCTGCACGTCTTCATTTTTAGCTCATCTTGTTTTTATTATATTTTCTTCGTGTATTGAAACATTAAATATAGTAGCTTCATGTCTTATTTTTCATTATACATTATTGCACAAAGAATAAGCTATACTAATATTGCAAGAGTTTCATTAAAACTGTTCTACTAATCTAAATTCAGATTTGCATCACATTTATATTCTTCATGATAGGAATTTAACTAATTTGAATCATCTTTTCCACACATTTCCACACATATGTTTCAAATTTGGAATCACTCCAATTTTTAATATGATATTAAAAATTTTTAGGTTTATATTTCTTGATCCTAATTCAATTTTCATTTCAAAAAAAGTGCTGAATTCATTATTCAATTTTTATTGACTACATGAGTCATAACACTCATTATTTTCTGATGTAAACATTAGATTGTTTGCTTCAGTTTTGAACTTTCAGCTTTATTCTAGAACCATTTCTATCTTCATTGTTAAGACGGATTGTGTGGATAATCGCTTTGCACTTCTAATCTTCAAAATTGGCACCAACTTTTCAAATTTCCTTCTTATAAGCTCACATTATTTACGATTGTTCCTATCGTTTGTTTGATTGTAATTTCTATGCTACCTACGAAACAACATTACTATTTATCATGGATACCAAGAAATTTTATCCCATAAAGTTTGTTTTCCCCATTGCCATATTGAAATATAACAAATTTACTTCAAAAATAGCTGGATTTTAGCATATTCAAAATTCTTTCCTTGTTCCTAAGTATTGATCCAAGAAAATATATACCGGATATCACGTTAAATCATTATTCCAAAATAAATTGTTTTTTTTTTCCAAAGAGACAAAATGTCACATTATGAAGAGATAAAACATTTCAAATTTTAATCGGATTCTAATACTAATAAAAAAGGTCAATATAAAAAATTGCCATTCATTTCATATGGATTTTCAAATTTTCTATGGGATGCTTTATGGCTATAAGATCCCATAACTTGGCTACAAAGATCCATTTTGAAACAACCCTTGATAATTGATCACAATCCTCGCTCCAAACACATACTCCATCTACTAAACACAATCTGTTAACACATTTGTTAACGATCTCACATCAATATTTTGTTCTTGCTATTATTACAGTTTCTATTTTTACAATTCAAATGTTATGTTTTGTCGTTTGATCTTTTTTATTTTTTCATACCACAAAAACCCAAAAATATATTTTCTCTCACAAATTTTTCATCTTTAATTTCTATCCCTTCTTCGATTTCAATTCCCACATCCTAATTTTTCCATCTCCATATCTCATTCTTTCATTGTCAATACGGAAGTAAAGAAATCTTTACTTTTCATCTTGAGGGGGATGTTAAAATATATCAATATTAAAACTACACCACTGGCAATATACAGTAGTAAAATAAAATCAGCAAATCATGAATCAGCGTATCAATAAAAAAAGAGTACAGCTTTGCATCAGTAACCAATGCATCACGTGTCTCAGCATCAATTTAATTAGATTTAGCAAAGGCAAAATATGTTATTTCTATCAGCAGCTACAGCAAATGCATCAAAAGCACGAGCAATTCATGTATTACAGCAGATCAGCAAGTATATATATTGTTGTCATGTAATTTCTAGCACAGCAACCCACACACAGCATAACAATATCAGTTACTGTCATATAAAGTTTATACACAGCATATCATCCTATTTGTGTTCCGTTATGTTCTATTATGCCTCCACCTTGTCAGATACAATCAACAATCCAAGTGATGATACACAACAACAAAAATGATTGGTTGAATTTGCTATGTCTCTGATCAATTATAGCTGGTTGATACTCAAGTGAAGCCAAGGATCTGTTATTAGAAGAAATATTATTTGTGTTTTCATTGTCTCTATTTTATGAACAAATTTTAATTTATTTTTAATACAACTATATATTTTCTACATATGGTTAGGATTAGTTTACCTAATATTTAATCCAATAGTTGTAATTAGTTTTCAATTGCTATATAAGTAGTTGATTTCTTA
>JAODPA010139446.1:0-15988 GCA_025585075.1 Nepenthes mirabilis | reverse complement strand
TTAAAGATGGATGAAGGATATTGGAGTGACACTCGAGGATGCCTCCTGGGCCACGGGAGGAGACCTTTTGGTGGCATAAGAACTAGGGACTATGGCCCCGTATGCCGGGTTAAAGGCATTACCTCCCGCCCCGGGGAGCATAATGAGGGGATACGGTTTTAGGTTGTGGGGTAGCACACAACCCGTCCTCGATGTTGTCCGCTCCCGTCCGGTCCCTAAAGATTAAATGAATTCCGAATGATTTTGATGAAGACAATATAAAAAGAATATGAACCAAGAGGAAACGATATGATGATTTTTATTATGCTATATTATGATCTATAATTTGATTATATGTATGCTTGTATTTTCTGCATGTGAGTATCCTGCTGGGCTTTGTAAGCTCACTCTTGCAAATTTTCAGATGACAAGCTTATGGAGGACAAAGTTGAGTAGAGTCCATGGTGTAGCTGAATGTTTAAGTTGGTTGGAGCAGATTTTTGGAGTTTTGTTTATTTTGTTTGAGGAAACTTGTAATATTGATTCCACTGTTTATGAATGTTAGAATGTTTCCGTGACATTTTAGGATTTATGAAATTATTAATTTTTAGAATGCATCTCAGGTTTGATTAAAGATAAGAAAAATTTTTATGTTCACCTTTTTTATCTTTTATTTGAAAGAACTTTGGTTTTGACGACGGCTTTTGATGGTAATAAAAGTCGGGTCGTCACATCAGGCCTCCTCCTCTAAGAGAGCGAGGCGTCGTGCGGTGGCCCGCAGGAGATGATCCAACTAGCACGATAACGCCGCAGCTTAAGCGGTCCCTAGTAGTCAACCCTGATGAAGTGGAAAGCCATCCCAACCACAGCGATCGGGGGGATAGCCATGAGCGGCGTAACCCCCGCAACTCGCGCGGCCACGGGAGGCCGACCGCGGCGGGCTCCAACAGCGAGCGGCCCACTTAAGCGGAGAGTCAGCATCCCTGACAAGCTCAACCCACCTCCAGGACCCCACAGAGCTTCGCGATGTCATCAACACGTGGAGAGACGCAACCGACTCTACGATGGAGGAAAAGGTCAAGGTGTTTGTGGGACATCCTGCATATGGAGAGGCCCACGCGATCCTCCGCCGACCTTTGGAGTTCGCCCTTCGCCATGGACTTGTGAACCCAGCCGTTGCCGAACAAGTTCAAGATGCCAGTTCTGGAGGAGTACGACGGAAGCAAGGACACGATGGACCATCTCAACTGTTTCCGTACCCACTTGTCTCTACAAGGAGCGAGCGAGGCCCTGATGTGCCAGTGCTTTCCCGTCACCCTAAGGGGAGACGCGTTGCTCTGGTTCTACGGTCTCCCTCCGAACTCCATATGCTCATTCGACGTGTGAGGACTCAGAACCGAAAGCATGATAACTAGATGTAATTAAGATGATTAATATCATTAAGAGGCTAAGTATGTGATAAACAAGTGTTAGTTGAAAGCAAAAAGTGAAAAATCGCCGGAGTTCAGCAAGTAGCCGAACGGCGCCTGCTGCGCGCCCGAGCTGCTGTAGCAAGCGGAAAATCCAGTAGCACCGCCGCTCGACGCTCGCCCGGTGGCCGCTCGAGCGTATTTAACAGAATGTAGCCCGCCTGATGGCCCCTCGAGCCGTGCTCGAGCGGAAATTCCAGAACCACCCCGCCCACTGGCCGCTTGAGGGGAGCTCGAGCAGAAATGACCCGAAGCCCTGCCGCCTGCTGGCCGCTCGAGAGGCACTCGAGCGGCTGCGCGATATATAAAAGCGCGCCCAGCTCTCTCCTTTTCATTTAACAAGATATTAGGGTTTGAGGAGAGAGAAAGTGCCGTTTCTAGTGAGAGAAGGGTAGAGAATGAAGCCCGAGAGTCCAAATCCATCCATGAGTTAGTTATAAATGTGAGAGCTCGTGTCAAGGCAAGTGTACTTCAGACGTCGCTTTTCACTGTACTGATTTCTCATGCTTTAGAACCATTGAAAATGCTCTAAAATGTTGATATTGCATGATTGAAGTACATGAAGTATATTTCCTTCGATTAATCGGTTAAATTTTGTATTTATCTATGTTTATTATAAGATTTGGCTTCGATTTCGTGAATGAGCATGAAAATGGTGTTCAATTTCTCTTGAAAAGCATGTGATAAAACCCTAGCTCGAAAATGTTATGTAGATTGAGTAAATTGCATGTTTTAATGTATATGCATGGCATCCATGACATTGATTTCATGAAATATGTACATGTAATAGACCGATTTGAGTCCGAAGGTTTTGGCGAAGCCCTATGTACGAAAATGAAGAGGTTTTGTTGAGTTTTAACCGTAACTTCTATTATATGAAAGTTAATTGACATTGAAATGTAGCTTCCAGTATAATTTGTTTCCGAAAATATGTACCGACCTGTACTGACGAAATTTCCATGTAAATTTCAGGAATTTCTGAAAGGGTATTGTGAAAGTCTGATTTCGAAAAAGGGCTTCTTGATAAAGAGATGGTTTCCGTTACAGTTATTTTAGGACCCGGGACTGACTACAGTCCAGATAGGTTCTCCGACATGTCTTAGGACTTTTCAGTAGTAATCGAGGATAACTCTGTTCATGAAGTTATTTGTGGTCCGCCTTACCCTCGGGGCGTTACGGTCAGGAGGAATTACCATTACCAGCCTACCTTCAGGTGGCATACCGTACCAATCCCGTGAGATAAAATACCCATATGACAGTTACCGGCCTTAGATTGTGTGGAGTAAACACAATCTATCTTCGATTATTCGCCCCCTCAGCTAGTAGGATATACTAGCAGGGTCTGTACCGATATGTTATGAAGTACCGTTTACTGTTTTACTGATATGTTAAATTACCGTATCGATTACCGAATACGAAGTACCAATTACCAAATATGAAGTTCCGATTGTCGAATATGAAATACTATTTATCGATATGATATGTACTGTTTACCATTTACCGTACCGAATACCGATTTTGAAGTATTGTTTACCGTTTGTCGAGTATCATTTATGTTTGCTGTTTACTGAACACTGTACACCTATTACTGATTTCTGATTCTGAAGTATAGTACTATCAAGGTATGTTTTCTCTATTTCTTGGACTGCATTCTGATTAATCGTTCTGTTTATGCATAGTTACATGACCGTTCTGCGTCATCGTTTTACTGCTCATGTGCATGTACCTTGCTGGGCCACGGTTCACTGTTTTGTATTTTTTCCCTTCAGATGAGACAGTAGAGTTACTGCCTGACGAAAAAGAGTAAATCGAGAGGAGTTGTTTGAAGACTTTTTGAGGACCGTAGCATTGGAGCTATTTTGGAAAAGCCGTTGATGTAAAGGCTTAACTAGAAATGTGATTTTTGTATACTGATCTTATGGTTATTGATATTTTAGAACATGTGGATTTTGAAAATGAAATCATATGCTATGTATGACTGTAAAAGAAAAGCTATGCTTCTGCAGGATACTAGTTTACTTCTGCTCTAAACTCTGGATTTACTTACAGGTCCTAGACGGCATCTCATTATTAAACTGTTAGTGTGTTTAATGCTTTTATAGATTTATGCCATGGATGGCACATGTGATCCTGTAAATACTTGTTGTAGGAAGATTTGTGGATAATTGATAGTTGTATGCTTGTACTAGATAATCATATAGGTTGTATTTTGGATTTTTCATCATGTTATAAAGGAGACTCTACCGAAATTTCTGCATAAGTCTTGCTTTATATTTAAGTACCGTTAATCATGTTCCTATCTTAACGGAAGCTTCTGAGGAAAAAAAATCCGTTCCGTCACACGACAAGCTAGCTGACAGTTTCCTAAGCCAGTTTGCCTCCAGCCGCAGAGAGGAAAGGCAACCATGGCACTTGGTCCGCCTCTGCTAGAAGTCGGACGAAAGCCTGAACCAGTTCCTCAACCGTTTCATCACCGAGGCGCGGCGGATCCCCCAGCTCTCTGATGAGCTGAAACTCAACGCCTTCGTCGCCACACTGGCGGCGAGGGATTTCTTCAGGAACCTGTCGCACCAGCGCCCTCAGACCTTCCGAGAGACTGAGGCCATCGCCAGGGCGTACATCACGGCCGAAGAGGCCAACAAGATGAAGCGCCCTGAATGAGCGGACTGCCCCCGAAAGCCCCTAGGACAACTGGCGGGCAGAAGAGGGACAACGACAGCCACCACTTCCTCGAGAGCCGTAAGCAGCAGCGGCCACCCCCGGGGCCCAAAAAGGACTACGGATGGACATCTTTGACTCCCCTGAATGACAGCTGCACAAATATTCTGATACAGATCCAGGACGAGAAGTTCTTTAAGTGGCCAAAGAAGCCGAAAGGACCCAGTGGCAGCGACCAGACCAAATACTGCCAATGCCACCGCTGCTTGGGGCACTTGACTAAGAACTGTCAGACCCTACAGCAGGAGATAGAGGACCTAATCCACCGCGAACACCTCAAACGGTTCGTAAAGAGCTCAGGGCAGGGGCCCGCAACCTCGGATGATGAGGCTAGCGAGCCTCCGAGGGCCCGCATGGCTGCTGGCGTGGTCAACATGATCTCTACCGCGGCCGTCGAGGACTCCGGGTGTAGGGACCCGAAGCCAACTTCTAGCAACAAGCGAGCGAGGATAGGGGTTAGGGATGATATCATTAGCTTTAGTAGCGACGATATGGCTCATGTAACCTCCCCCCATACTGATCCCCTTGTTGTATCTACTCTCGTTTCAGAGACGGTGGGGATGACTACCAACTGAAACGAGTATTCATTGATAATGAAAGTTCACAAAATTTACTGTATCTTAGCGCCTTCTTTAAACTTGGATTAAAACGACGCCAGATAAAAGCTGCCGGCGGACCCTTGTACAGCCTTGACAATGTGCCGGTTCCCGTACAGGGGATAGTTCGGCTGGAGGTCACTATAGGAACTCACCCGTGCTCCGTAACGCGAGAGCTGGCGTTCCTCATCGTTGACCTACCATCTGTCTACAACGCCATATTGGGCAGACCCTTCCTCATGACCTTCGGAGCCATGACGTCAATCCCGCACCTGAAGGTGAAGTTTTCCACCCCGTGGGGTGTGGGAGAAGTCCTCGGAGACCAAGAGATTGGGTGGATGTGCCACCTGTCCCAGGTCAATCCCGCGGTACCATGCTACCTGGACGAAGACCTCGACCTCCACGACGAAACCCTGCTGCAGCAGGCCCAGTCGGGAGAAGAAACCGAGGGGGTCCCTTTAAATCTTCCTGAATCGGAAAGGTGCGTCAACGTAGGCAGATCTCTCTAGCCCGCAGAACGCGACCGGCTAATTACCTTCCTTATGGCCAACTCCGACGTATTTGCATGGGTTCCCACTGATATACCCGGGATACCGGCCGAAGTGATTGTCCACAAGTTGGGCCTTGACTCGAGTCGGAAGCCCGTTTGACAGAAGCGCAGGAACCACTCCGTCAAAAAGTTGGTCGCCATAAGGGAAGAAGTGAAGAGACTCCTGGACGCTGGGTTCATCCGGGAAATTTAATATCCAGAGTGGCTATCCAACGTCGTGCTAGTGAAGAAGAGCAGCGGCAAGTGGCGAATGTCATTGACTTCACCGACGTAAATAAGGCTTACCCCAAGGACAGTTTTCCTCTCCCCAGGATTGACTAGCTCGTGGACTCCATGTCCGGATACGAGCTCTGAGCTTCATGGATACGTATTCTGGCTACAACTAGATCCGGATGCACCCAGAGGACGAGGAGCATATCTCCTTCATGACTGACCAGGGGACATATTGCTATAAGGTGATGCCCTTTAGCCTCAAAAATGTTGGCCCAACCTATCAGCACCTGGTGAACAAGATGTTTGAGACCCAGATTGGACGAAACGTGGAGGTTTACGTCGACAATATGCTCGTGAAGAGCAAGATCGCCAGCGACCATGTCAACGACCTGGAGGAGACATTTCAGGTCCTCCGGCGGCACGGGATAAAGTTCAACCCCACCAAGTGTGCCTTTGGAGTGACCTCAGGAAAATGTCTGGGCTTCATAGTGCCCCAGCGCGGCATTGAAGCCAACCCGGAGAAGATCTAGGCCATCCTTGACCTGAACCCCCCGCGGACAATAAAGGAAGTGCAGAAACTCACCGGGCGAATAGCGGCCCTTTCGCGATTCCTCGCCAAGTCAGCAGAAAAGTACTTGCCCCTTTTTCAAGCGACTAAGGGGCACTAAATTGTTGGGGTTCAGGTGGAGCGAAGAATACGACGAAGCTTTCCGAGAATTGAAGATGTACCTTGCCAGCCCGCCACTCCTGAGCTCGCCGCGGGAGGGCGAGGACCTTTACCTCTACTTGGCAACGTCACTAGCGACCCTCAGCTCTGTACTAGTTGGGGAGCATGAGGGTGTGCAGCGGCCAGTGTACTACGTAAGTCAAGTGCTGACGGATGTGGAGGCCCGCTATCCACACCCCAAAAAGATGGCACTCGCCCTCATCTATTCGGCACGGAAGCTGCGGCCGTACTTCCAATCGCACCGGATCGTCGTACTGATAGATCAGCCGTTACAGTCGATCTTGCAGAAGCTTGAAACGTTCGGGCGATTGGTCGAGTGGGCCGTCAAGCTTGGAGAGTTCGACGTGGAGTTCCGGCCCCGGCCTGCCGTGAAGGGACAGGCCCTGGCCGATTTCATCATAGAAGCAACAACCCCAGCTCTAGAAGATGCCGACAGCCCTAAAAACATGGAAGACCACGACCCTCTAGTGTGGACCCTGAATGTGGATGGGTCATCCACCGAAGCAGGAAGCGGAGCCGGAGTCGTACTGAAGACACCGGAGGGTACGGAGATTACATACTTCGTCGCACTAGCCTTCCTGGCCTCCAACAACGTAGCAAAGTACAAGGCCCTCCTCATGGGCCTGCGCCTAGTAGGGAATGTTCCGTGCGGTCATTGGTCATGCGCAGCGGCTCCGAACTTGTGGTCATCCAGGTGCAGGGGAACTTTGACGCGTCAAACCCACAACTCGTGAGGTACTTGGCGAAGGCGAAGACCTTGATCCCTGGGTTTGACTGGTTCGTGATCGAGCATATCCCCGGGTCCGGTAACGAGCGTGCCGACCGACTGGCCCAGGACGCGGCTACCGGATCCATGGAACAGCATGCCAGGGAACCAAGGGAAGTCCTAGCCGCGTCTAGCATTGACGCCGAAGATCAAGAAATACTAAGGATGGACGCAGGAAGCAATTGGATGACAGCGTACGTGAAGTACTTGACCGAGGGAACCCACCCCGACGATGCAAGCGAGGCCAAGCAGATTAAGAAGATAGCAGGGTGGTACATGATCCTCAACGGAAGACTGTATAGGCGGGGATACTCCACTCCACTCCTAAAATGCCTTACTCCTGAGGAAGCCGAATACGCGCTGAGCGAAGTACACCTCTGGCTATGCGGCTCGCACATCGGGGGTAAGAACATTGGGTTCAAGGTCATGCAACAAGGATTCTATTGGCCGACCATGAAGCGGGACGCTATGGAGTTCGTCCAGAAATGTGAGAGTTGTCAGGTCCACAGCCCCATGACGCATCAGCCACACACGGAGCTGCACTGCCTCCAGTCCCTATGGCCGTTTGCGCAGTGGGGGCTCAACATACTTGGGCCCCTACTTTTGGCTTCCGGACAGAGGAAGTTCCTGATCGTTGGCATCGACTACTTCACCAAATGGGTGGAAGCTGTCCCTCTTGCCAAGATCACCGAGCAGAACGCGACAGAGTTCCTCCGTCAAGGAATCGTTTGCCGCTTCAGTATTCCGGAGGTCGTAGTGACCGACAACAAAACTTAGTTCACCGGCAGGTGATTACAAAACTTAGTTCACCGGCAGGTGATTCACGAAGTACTGCCGCGATCTCCGCATCAAGCTGATCCATACGTCCGTGGCACATTCCCAGACCAATGGACAGGTTGAGGTCACCAACTGCACGTTGCTGCACGGGTTGAAGACCAAACTGGAGGACGCAGAGGGCTCCTGGATTGAGGAGCTACCGTCCGTGCTCTAGTTGTATCGAATGACCCCGAGGGAGCCGACGAGGGAAACGCCTTTCAACTTCTGTTTTGGGGCTGAGGCTGTGGTCCCCGTGGAGGTGGGGATGCTAAGCCTGCGGGTTGAGTGCCTCGACCCAGCCACAAACGTACAGAGGCTCCGAGAAAGCTTAGACCTCCTCTCAGAGGTTCGAGACGTGACACGACTGCGGATCGCGGCCTATCAGCAGCGTGTCATATGGTACTACAATAAGCGGGTAAAGGCACGCCCTCTTAAAGTTGGAGATCTGGTCCTCCGGAATGTAGAGGCGGCGGGAAAGACCACGAAGAGGAATAAACTCTCCCCTGGGTTAGAGGGACCATTCCTCATCTCAGCAATCCTCCGGAGCGGAGCGTACAAGCTGCGCGCCCAAAACGGCAAACTAATCCCGCGGACCTGGAACGCCGCCAACTTAAGGAAGTATTACCAATAACACTATATCAACCCAGGTAAGACACGCACGTGCACCATGATGAATGCTTGTACATGTGTAATGCCTTTTATTAATAAAATCATTTTTCCTATTATTCTGCATCTCCATTTGTGTGAATCGCTAACATGCATGGCATTCTTAAATTAAAACGACCTAGATTGCCCCAGAGTCGGCAGGACAATCGTCCGTCTGTAAAGCAAACCCTAGGCCATGCGCCAAGTGGCTCGTGAGCAACCACAAAGAACCTCGCCCGTGCGGCTGGCAAATCCGAAAGGACATTCATCTATTATGGCTCTACGCCAACCGACTCAGGCGGTCAAAACATTAGGCCTGGGGGCTTTTAAAATCCCCAATCTGCGGCCAGCAAAACCTTATGAGGCAAGTATTACAGGCATGCGGCGACCTTCTTGTGCAGAAGAGAGCACCATCAGTCTACAATGGTCATGGGCTAGGACCTTAAACTTGGTGATTATAATGCCATGAGCAGGGGCCACACACCTCCTGCGAACATACGCAACCAAGGCCTAGACCCTGGAGTCTGGTTGCCGAGGCACGAAAACCCGACTGACCCTTAATGTGGCTCCACGGGACTTGCGATGACATCCGCCCTACCGAATCGACCTTCCCATCAAACGCGTGAGTTGCGACGACATCCTCCGATGAAGGACGAGCACAGTGCAAGAAGGCGCTTGGATATGGCCTTGGCGACAATAGCTCTGCGAGCTTAGCATTCAAGTACGGGGCGTGACCCCACGGATCACATTAAACGAAAGTTGTGAGCAGCATACCACATCAGAAGAGAACAAGTGCATAAGAAGAAAGAGCTACTCTTTATTCATTTGCCAGGAACAAGTAAGATACAGAAGCAAGGGATAATGACAAAGGGCTGCCTAACAACCTATACAGATAAAAACTACTTAGGAGGATGAGACGGGCCAGCCTCCTCAAAAAAGTTCCTCAGGCGAGACGCTTCCCTGATCCCGGCATTTCCTGGATGGAAAACTCCTTCCGGTACCTGAGGAGTCACCAGGGAATCGATCTTGCGGCACAAGCGAATAACGTCCCATTACCGAGTCTCCATCAAGAGCTGCGACTCCGATGGAGAAAGTCGACCAACCATGTTTTTGGCCATGCGTGCGTTGTCGTCCTCCATAGCAACGAGCAGGGCTTCCAGTTGCGCCACTTTTCGCTACAAGCGCCTGTTCTCCTCTTGTACCCGTTTGCTATCCTCTCGAAGGGAGGTAACCCGGGCCCTTGCACGATGGATGGCCTGCTGCAAGCCCCCATGGAGGAGGATGGTCAGCTCGTCAAAAGGATCGGCATCTCCAGAAACCTTCAAAGGAGACGACGTTAGAAGAATTCCCAAAATATGCAACAGTAGGGAAAAGCCAGATCGAAGCAGTTGTACCTGAGTAGGAGCAATGCTCAGAGAGTATGCAAGATCACCTGGCAGAGCCCCTACCTGAGGCTCCTCTCCTTCGCTCGCCGGAGGTGAGCCAGCTGGAAGGGTGGCAGCTGTAGGTGCGCTCAGGGGCTCCAACCCCGAAGACGTCCCGACTGCCCCTTCGCTAGCTCCCGATGTGTCAGCGACCAGTGCGACTCCTTCCTCCAATGGTGAGCCAAGTCCTTGAGGATCCCACCCTCCGAAATGGGTTCCACAAAGATAACAGTTGGCTCCGTGGGTCCCTCTGTCTCCGACGTCAATGCAGGCGCAGCTAAGCGCAACCCCTCCGGGTCATCAAAGTCCAAAACGTTCCCTGTCATTTTCGGAGCTGCATCCACAAATTCTTCGGTGATGGAATGCGTGAGAGGCCCCTCAGTGGGTTGAGACTCCGCCTCGTAGACTTCAAGCGTGGCTAGTCCCGCGGTCGAAGTCAGCGATGGCACGGCGGTCTCCCGCTGGTGGCCCGCGCTAGTAACCGCCTTCAGGACCATACTCCGAACCTCAACGGCAGAGCTGGCAGCTTGTCTCTGGGACCTCCGAGTTGAAGTCCCTCCGGCCTCCCTCAACCTCTTCAGAGGAGCCTCAACTTCATCATTGTCCGAGGATGACTCCAACAACGAGCAGCTCTCCCCGTCCCCTCCGAACGATCGGGGAATGGTTACACCCCCAGGTTCTCTCTTGCCAGGACCAGCGGCTCTCCACCCCGACGGAGGCCCCCACTTGGAGGCCTCAAATGTGATGGATGTCAAGAAAAAACCCTGGATGGAGAACTTCACCTCCTCAGACTGGATGGCGGTGATCAACTCCGCCGCCCCGATAGTGTCCTTTGCTGGCGACTTCTCCAGGAAGAATCCCGAAATTGGGCCCCACATGCGAGAAAGCTCTGAATCAGAGGGCTCTTGTAGAAAGAAGAATCGATCCTTCCACCCCTTCACCGAATCGGGATTGGTTCCCCAAAAATGGAAGCCCGTCTTGGGCAACATCGACACCCAATCTTCCGACTCCGTGAAGTGAAAAATCAATCTTGTGGCCTTGGCATCGAAAGAACTGCCGTGGAGGTGAGTGAAGACGCACAGGGACACCAAGTAAGGTAAAGCGTTGGGATGAAGCCTCGCCAGTGGGACTCCCAACGCATCCACCAACGCATACAGTGTACACGACGTGGGATAACGGAGCCCCCTCTCAGGTGGTGCTCGTAGACTATGACGTAGCCCGCTGGGGGGTGCTAGCTCTGTCCAAGGTGCTGGGAGCACGGTAGCCCAAGTCGCTGGGGATGTCGTAATCAACCATAAGGGCGGCGATAGCGCTCGCTGTCAGAACGGATTTTGTATTGTGAACGCCATGGCGACTCGCCCTGGGAGCCTGGGAAGAAGAAGAACTCTCTCTCTTTTTTGCCATGCCTCTCTTTCTCACGATGCAAGTTAGCTACAGGAAAAAACCCAGCAAGAGGAATAAGCCATCCTGACTGGTTTAAATAAGCAACGGAAGGCCAGCAGGTGGGAAACCTAAGCGACGCCCACCGCAGGTGACTGGAACACGTGCTAGCTTCGTAGCGCATTGTAGGGCCCGAAGTTACCCGCAATCATGGCCAGGCGCAAGAATGACAAACGCATCGCTTCAGCCGTCTGACAGAAGTCCACGCTGGCACCTCCGCATTAAATGAGGGCTCACGATAGCGAAGCCCTCGAAGGGGCGCACGAGAATATAAAATGAAAGACGAAAATCTAGAAACGAAGAGTACAGAAGACGAAGCAGTGCGACAAAACAACAAATTTTATTGTAGCGGCGAATCTCGTTCAATGGCGGTAATAAAAAAAAGAGAGATAACGACAATGGTGGCTATCCGCTAGTGATCCGCGGGCCTATAGAAGAGCTTGAGGCTGGGTAGTTAACTAGCTACATGTGCATTCGGGCACTGAAGTTGCGGGGATCTAGGACGCCGACACAGAAGTTCGAATCCTCAACCAAGGCCAGCCTCCGGCTGAGCCGGATCGCGTCTTGGTAACTCTTCTCTAGAGCAGGATCAACTTGCTCCGGCAGAAGCCTCGTCCTCAGCTTTGTGCGCAACCTTGTGACCTCGGCCCTATACTGTTGCCGGAGCTGCTCGTTCTCCTCTTCAAGGGCCCGTATACGGGCCTGAGCCGCCACATTGGCGCTGGTGAGGTGCAAAGCCCTGGCTTCCGATTCAGCCCATGCGTCCACCAAATGCGCCGCACGAGCCCTCAGTTGCTCCACCTCAGCCATTGCGGCTTGCGCACGTGCTTCCGCGCTCTCGAGCCTCCTAGTGGTCTACTGGAGTGAGAGGTTCCTCCTCCCCGGAGCGCGTTCCAGGGTGAAGCCAAAGCCTTCTGCCCTCTCGAAACCTGGAGGCACAGCAGAAATCGAACAGGGCCCACAACGGTAGCCTCAGAGTGAGCCCCTTCTGGTGCATCAGCACCTGAAGTCTTGGGAACATGAGAACCAGACTCCGACTCGGCAGAAGAGCGTTCCGATTAGTATGGTGGATCCTCCATTGAGCTAGTGGAAAAAACGCACACGGAGAGAGCAAGCAACTGTTAAGCACGCAGGCGCAAGGAAATGCAAAGTTCCAGAACAAAATGACGCTTTTGAATAGGCAGATTCTTTTCCTGAAGACGGCGGCGTTAAGAAGACAAAGGGCGCCAAAGCTTGGCCAATGGGTGCCCTCCACGTGGATGGTCCCTGAAGCCTCGCGCGTTTCCTAGGTGAGTCTTCCTAACGCATTACCTTCTGACCATGCAAGCATTTAATACGCCAGTCACACCGGGATACGTGACTGCCAACAGTAACCCCTCCGTTTCCACGGGAATGGACGCGGATCGTCAGGGGAAAATGTCCAGTAAAGAAAAGAAGCATGCACCAAGAGAAGGAAAAAATGAAGGCAAAAAAGGGCTACTTCTTTCATTAATGAATGCTTTCTTACAAAATACAAGATCTACAGTTATAATAGTATGGGAAAGACGAAGAAAGACGACGGTGTGAGGCCCCGGGTCCCTCGTGATGACCCCAAATAAGCTTAGAGAACGTGATCTACATGAAATCCCCGCGGCCATGGGCCGCCGGTGGTTCACCAAGCGAGCGGAGGCGGCCACGAGGAGCACCCCCTGAAATGGAAGCCGCCGTAGCACTGTCCATCAAGGTGGGATCAGCATCGAGGCAGGAAAGCACTCAGGGGAAGTAGGGGAAGCACCCCGCGACTCCCTCGCTGAGTTTCTGGCCTCTCCCCCTCCCCGGTTTGCACTCGAACTCGGAGAGGTGGAGACCCTGTGCGACGCCCTCCGCCGGTGGGAAACATCCCCGCGGAGGTTCCGCCATGGCCCCTGCCGCACTCCAGGTGAGCCACAACCTGGAGAGAGGGGCATGACGACAGCAGAGTGGCCGAGCCACTCTCATTAGCATGAGGAGCGGACCACGACATGGAAGTTAAAACGGTCTTCATCAAGGAGTTCGAGCATCTAGCTAATTTGTCCAACTCCTTCTCGGACCCCCGCCGGGGCCGGAGTGAGCTAGAATCTTCTCATTGCTTCTCCAAAGGTAGCCAAGGGGTGTGCTCCATTTGCTTGGGTGCCCCTCATATTTATGGGAAATATGGGAGCCTTTCTCTTGCCCAGCACAACATGTTTCCCAACAGACGTCTTTCATGGAATAGGAAAGACCCCTAATCAAATGCAACCCAGGACGTGCGAATCTTACCAGTCAAGGTGACGAGTCACGGCAGCGTCAGAAAAGCCTCCGCAGTCTCCTGGGGAAGGCGCGAGGCCAGAAAATGACAAACGGTGGCGCGGCGTGAGAGAGGTTGTGAGGCCGCAGAGTGGACCTAAGGAACATGCCAGGCCTGACTACTAGCTGGCCCAGGCATGGGGGGCTAGTGTTGGGTCCCATGTCAAAGCCCACAAAAAGATGTCAAGGCCCACGAAGGATGTTGGGGCCCGCGAAGGATATCGAGCCCAGCCCGATTGCGCAGGGAGCATACGTGGCGCCCATTGGCAGAAGACGACGAGCGCCCTGCAGCCCATTAATGGGCTGCCGAAAAACCAACAGAAAAGAGAAAGAGCTAGCCAATGGAAAAGCGGCTGACACTGCGCCGATGGCTCAGGCAGCCGCCCACAGACAACCAGCCAATCCCCGCTCAGGGGAAGACTAGGCGTGGCCGGCAGCGCTCAGGAGCCTGCCCACCCCCGCAAGACGATAGCCGACATGACCGGCGGTCAGCGATAGCAACCAGAGGTAAGGAAGCCCTAGCAACGGGCATTCTGGAGCTCAGAGTCAAATGGGGAGGAGCCTATAACAACTCTCTCTCCCCACAGAGCAAATGATTCAAATTCTAATCCTCCCCCCTCTGAGTAGATCACAAGAGAGAAAGACTCAAACTGAGACATGACTCATCTCCTGCGGTCACGAGTGAGCCCGTTTCTCTCACGATCACCGTCCCCAAGTCTACTTAGGCAGCAGGAAGTCAGCCACCCACCGCAGGATGTTAAACGTATAAAACAGGTCGTTTAGTGGAGTATAGACGACAAAGATATATTGCATGACGGGATGTTAAACGTATATTGCTTGAATGCGATGCCAGCCATAACGCCCCTGAGGGACCACCTCATACAAGTCTAGGTAGTTACGGTGTTGTCTTACCACACAGCCTCTTGGCCACTCAAAGTCTTGTTGCCTAGATCACCTCTCCAAAAAGGATTTCACCATGCAAAGTGATGCTAAAAGCTCCAATTAGGACACACTCCATTAAAGTTAAGAACTAAGTAAAGGAAAGATTTTTCAACCCAACAATTTCACACCAAATCTCAAAGACTCCTTGCAACTATAAAGGTTGGAGAGTCTAGTAGAGTATTGCAATCCAAGAGTTCACGCTACCACCTCCCATTATCTAGAACATTGAAGACATGCTATCGTTATCCACCTGTGTTACTATAATATCCTAATAAATATTTTAACTATTGACATGTTTCTTGTTGGTGATCCTTTTGACTGTATTTGAAAGAGAATGGAAGGGACATGGAGTAATGTTTAACAGTTCGGGTCAGTTAGTTTTAATAATATATCGAAAACAGATAAAATTGTAGAGGCAACAATATGCCAAAATCATCACCAAGAACAATGAGGGCTGAAACAGCAGCATATAAGTTCAAAAAAAAAAAAAAAAAAAAGCACCACATTGTATGCCTTGACAGTAAAAAAGTTCAAAATCTTTAGGCCGACCCAACCCCCACACCATATCAGCCAGAACTCGCCAATCCTCCATCCATATTCCTTCTGGGAAATGAGTTCGACATATCACCAATCACATGTGCCAGAATCGGACCACATCTCCTCATGATATAAAGCCCAACCCTGTTGTTGTAATATTAATATTAATAATAGAAATATTTGATGCGTATATGCTCCATCGTCAGCTAACGAGGAACTTATGCTTTTCTGTACCTGGCTGGGAATGTGCATATTTTGTAACTCTCCTCTGCTAGGTGTTGTTGGGGGCGGGGGGGACAACTGATCCAACGCCAATGCGTGATTCAGTGTGTGTAGCACAGCAAGGAAACCAGGGAAAGCAGACAGCTGTACAGTTCTACGGAGCAATAGAAGATGGTGAATAATCTC
This sequence comes from Nepenthes mirabilis, assembly GCA_025585075.1. Lineage (NCBI taxonomy): Eukaryota > Viridiplantae > Streptophyta > Magnoliopsida > Caryophyllales > Nepenthaceae > Nepenthes > Nepenthes mirabilis. Next base: position 454 of record JAODPA010139446.1, on the reverse strand, counting down.
TATTTGGGTACTTATGTCTTGCCCGAATCAATGAATGTATTGGGTTACTGATAATAAGAAACATGCACATACGCTGCTAAAATTATAAAAATTACAATATAAACTTACTAATTACACTTAAACTACTAGAAAGGTATGAAATTTGTAAAACAATCACTATTAATCTGTTCATTAGTTAGCAATTCCCTAAAAAAAGAAAAAAAAAAGGAACAAAATGCAGACAAGTGAATTGAGGGGGTCAATTATAAGCGAAAATTATCGCAGAGATCAATTTTTTCTGCTATGTTAATATATTTGATGATCTACACTCACCAGCATATAAGGTGACTATCATTAATCATAATGCTTAATTTATGTCAAGCACTCAACAAAGAAGATAAATAGTCAAGAAACTCAATATATCATGGTTATATAATATGTACTGATTAATAGTATATAACCATGATATATTGAG